>JAQIXX010007396.1:0-10898 GCA_034700605.1 Willowsia nigromaculata | reverse complement strand
TAAAGAAATTCAATGTAATTCATAGTTGTTATATTTGTTTCATATGCAATTATTTATTACTGTAAACAGTTCGGCTTCGTCATGCTTGTCATCAGTGCAGTGCTAATTTTAGTAAATCAGAATGCCTTAATTCTTATGAATTCAATTCTTAATTATTGTATGCAAGATTACGTTAAATACAATGAAACATCAAATACATCATTCCCTCTTACTTCATTATAGTCTTGTCAGACATTTGCTACTAAAATTTAAAAAATGTATATGAATTATAGCAAAATCATGGTGCTAATCCAAAGTTATCTTACCACGTCGTTCAATAAGGTGTCCGGTGTTTCATTTTGCTCCTCTGTTTCTTCTACATTTTGAACTCCAATCGATTCCGATGAAGTTGCCTCTTCCTTGTGATCCATACTTGTAGCACAATGTATCATAAATTTATTACAAAAATGAAAGCAATAGAACTACAATTAAAAAAAATTACACTCAAATTTTTCTTCAAAATAGGAGGATTTCTGTGATAAACTGTGTGGTAATAACAATCATTCTACACGTTTTTTTATAATTGAGTGCACACTGCCGTTTGTCAGCTCAAATAATTTTTTGCACCTCCTTTTTAAAACAGAAGCTCAAGCTCTGGAACCAAGTTGTTACAGAAATCTGAAAACAGTACATAGTTTAATGAATAGATGTAAAAGCTGCCTAAAGGGTAGTCGAAACCGGTGACATGGAACAAAACTCTTGTTACAAAAGTTAACGTAGATGCCGATAATAACACACAAACATAAGCAATAAATCTGGTTCTCAGGACTAACTAAAAAAATCAACAAACAAGGAAGAAGCGACTTTATTTATTTTCAGTCGCAAGTGACTGGAACGCTCAATGCCAAAATGTATAGAGAAAAAAAATCCCACTGATTTGTGTATGTTGCAGGGAAAGCTCCTCGAGCGTAAAAATCTCGTCATATCTGGCTGTGTTTTAGTACTAGGGATTTGAATACAATGCTTTCAGTGAAGAAGGGATATGCATAAGAAATTTACCTGTTGCGTACTCACTCCACATAAAAGAGCAACCAGCAATATTTTCTGATCTAAGTGTAAGGCATATTGAGAAAGGGTTCAGTATGAAAAACATGAGCCTTTCTCAGCAACAGGTGAATTCCACTTGTTAACAATGCCCAAGGCAACAAACCCCAATATTTTTCACCAGATATCTGTTTACATTTTGAGAAGGAGACAAACTCGTCTCCCTAAGTGGTTCTAAGTTTTGTCTCAAATTTCAAAATATTTATATAGCTTTATTGAAAATTCGGTCCATTTACATTACAAGTTTTTGTAAAATTCATATTAAATTAAATCCCTAAATACGGTGAAAATAAATGAACTCAACAAAACGATTATTATTTTCACTGCTAAGAATTTAAAGATTTTATTATTGGCTTTGGTGTATACTATTTATCTTCAAATCTTTGTACATATTTAACTTTGATCTCCTCACTCACTTAGATTACAGTATTTTAATTTTTGACAACACTTAAAAGCAGTCTGTTTGTAATTGTTTTTGTTGAAAGTAGATAACAAATTTGTAGTATTCACTTAAATATATTACCCAGAGTAGCATGTTTAGCGAAATATTTGTATCAATCAACTTAAAGAAAAAAGGTGTTACTAGTAAAGACTGCACTAAACAATTATTGTTCAGTCATAATATTAATGGGATAAGATTCACTAGTACTGTTATATGATAAAAAAATATGTAACGTCAGAAATGCTTTCTTTCGATTAGTAAATGCATATAAATATCTACCATTTTTCAGACGAAGGCAAAGCAGGAAACAGAGGCTCTGATCTTTGTTCATTCAATACATATTACATGAGGTCCATAAAAGCCACTGTCCATAAATTAAGTTTCAAAACGGAACCCCTCGCATGAATGAATGTACAGGGAGTAAAGCAGCTACCAAAAGAACACCCCCAATTTATGTATGAACCCAAAAAACTCATCCAAACTCATCTAAACTCATCCAAGTTTTTATGGGGTCAGACAATGCAAACATAAATTCATATAAACCTGTGTAAATACGATATAGAGACGCCGCTTTTTTATAAATAATGATACTAATGATCATGAAATATGACTCATGACGATATTGATTTTGTTGGACGACGATAAGTGGTATTGAGGGTGGTAAATGATGTTTTTTGCGATTCCTGACCCCTGACTTCCCAGGGGGAGGGGTTGACCGATTTGGCTGAAATTCAATAGGGTTCTACGTTAGACCACATAGGGTCCCTGTACCAAGTTGCTACAAAATGGATGTACGCGTTCGGGAGTTATCGTGCTGACGGACGGACAGACAGACAACATTGGAATCCGAAGATCCAGAATCCAGTACCTGAATGCAATATACTCTCAAAAAAATAGTGCCATCAAAATTCATGTACATGCTTACTATACAAACAAACGGAAGCTTTGTTCATATAAGTGAAAGGGTTTATGACTTCAGCAGAGTAAATATCCAGCATGGTGCTGTCTACTTATATCAAAGAGAGATATGCTCCGTCAGCAGCTGTGTATCAAATGTGGTCCACCCCTCTGAAAGGTGACTTTTCCAGTGAACTCCTAAAATTCGGAGCTCATGTAAGTCCCACATTAACTCTTTTTCAATCTCCTTAAGGTTTGCTGAGAAAACAATGCTGGTATGTTTTTACGTGGAGTGACTATGCAACAGGTGGCTGTGTTATGAATATCTCTACTGCACTTAAATCAGGTATTCAAATTCATTGCACTTAAGTACAGTAAGATATGAAGAGATTTCAGAGCTCGAGCAAGTGTTTCCTGCAACGCAAATAATAACAAATATTTTACTCCTTTTCAACTGAGCTCTCCAGTCACATCAGAAGAAAGAATGAAGAAAGTTCTCCAGAAAAAAACCGGTTTTCCTCTGAGATTGAAAATGTACGATTTTCGAGATTGGATTCCCCGCAGACATAGGAATTTATATGTTCGTTGATAATTTTTTACTAAATTCCTAAACTTTGGTTTTAGAAATATTTACGTTTGTCTTACATTCGTATTTTGTTCCCCATTAATTTGAGACTTTATTTTAAATCATCAGTGCTCCAATATATTTTAAAATGGAGAGCAAACGCCAAGTAACTTCAAGAGAATTGGAAAGACAGCCAAATACTGATCAAGTAAATGGAGAACCTGAAACACCGGAAGCATTACAAAATGATGTGGTGAGTAAATCTCAACAGAGTATGCAATCAAATTATGGTTTGAACAGAGTAGTAACTATTTAACAAACTGACATCATAGCAACAACTCACCGTGTTTGTAGGTGCTAGAGAACATTTTCAAATTCCTGGGCTACAAAGATCTCAAGTCCTGCCGACTTGTGGGGAACATCGCTTGGCTGAAAAACTCGAAGAAAGCTTGGTGGGCACGATCGAAAGTGACGCTCCCAAAACTAGATGAAGGTCACTCCATGACGAGTTATCTCAATCAAACTGAGATCCACTCTAATGCCACCAATTACCAACTAGTTTGCTATCGATTTGAGCACACTGACTTTTGGGATCGTGTTGGAAATTTTATAAAAGACTTGAACATGGCGTTCTGTAGCTTCAAATCTGTAGATGACTTTCGGCATGTTATTTACACGCAGTGTCCCAATCTGCAAAAGCTTGCCATACATCACATCACCATAAAAACCGGGACTGAACACGTGGAACCCATGGAATGGAGGGAACCACGGTTTGGCAAACATAACAATTTAAAATCTTATCGCTTCGGATTTTCTGAAATGCCTGTGTCTTGGATGGAATTCCTATCCCATTTCCCAAACCTACAGGTAAACATATTTTGAAGGCAACCCTAATTTTTATTAAGTTAAAACTTTTTTGCTTCTGGGGCTTCCAAAAATAGTTAACTGTGAAATAAAAGTTTGCTTACTCTCGAGTAAACGCTCTGTTTAGACACAAGGGTTAAAAATGCACACATCATCTCACTAATAGTACATTTTTTTGAAACTAGAGTAATGAGGAAATTAATCGTTGGTAATCCTTGCGCAGGTTTTAGAAGTACAGGTTAAAAACGCTGAAATATTGAAAGCGATCTCAAAAATTCGAAAACAAGACGCAAAAATGTTGCAACTGAAGCATCTCAACATAAACTGTTCATCAGAAAGTGACTACGAAGAGGCAATTCGTTCGGTTTTCCTGGATTCTAACATTTCGCTTGAGACAATATACGTTGATTATGGGCACTGCCAACCGGAGACGCTTGTGGAGATTTTAGATTTGCATGCCAAATCTCTTAGTAAACTTATTCTACATAGCTTTTCTCCCTCACCGCTCGTTTTAAGTACGCTCCCTCAGGATCTTCAAGTTTTAGAGGAATTAGTGATCTCCTGCGTCGTTTTACCAGCGGACATTTTCAAGTACACTCCCTGTATTCGAAAAGTTGATCTTCATGTCTTCGACCCCTGCTATGACCGCTATATTTTGGAAAGGATTGCGCCCAACCTAAGGGTCAATACTTGCAAGAATTTAAAACTTCATGTGGAAGGAGAATTGAGGGGTAAACCAGACTCGGATTTTGAGTCCTTCTTAAAAGCATTTCCCAATGTGGAAATACTTGAAACAAAGGATCTGAACAACCGCAAATTTTCGCTGATTTGTGAACACCTCTCCAAACTCCAGTCCTTGGAGATTACGGAGAGTGCAGTGGATGTCACTGGGCTGCTGGGCTTTGACCCAGATTCAGCAGTTGATGCCGTGGATCGTAATCATAACATTACAAACTTGAAAGGTACACATTTCCATGTACATTTTTCGAACCATGAGTTACAAATGGCGAAATCATAACTTAACTATTATTTGAAATGGGTTTCACTGCGCACAGATCTACAATCATTTTCACTGCAAGGTAAAGGTACGCGTAATCCAACGAAAGGTAATAAATGCCACTTGCAAATACATTTTGAAATCTCGAGCTACAAATTACAAAACTGTAATTGATTTTATATTGGTTTTACTGAACTCAGACATAGAATCACTTTTACTGCAACCTACACTGTTGACAAATTTGAAGAATGGAAATGAAATTTTTAACGAACTGAAGCAGCTTCCTCGCCTCAAAAAGTTTGTGCTAACACACTACAAGGTTAAATACAAATTGTCATACAATCATGCTTTTAATCTCTTTAAATGTTTGCTCTAATGATAAATGGTATTTTTAGCTTCAAGGAGAAGATCAGATCTGGAAAAGAATTTTCACCGAATACTCGGGCAGCTAGATAAACTGGATGAGAATTTCATTCCATATCTATTTCCTGTGTAGCAACATTAAATCAATTTGGAATTATAGTGGCACAGCTTGAGCAAAGCAGTTTTCACTTATTAAGTTCATGAGTTATTTTTCTAACTACATGTTACAACGATGTTCTCGTGTTTTGTACAATCCATTTTTTGTCACTCTCAACGTCTTTATCCCTTTAAAATCATAATAGTATGTAAGTGTTTGTAAATTGTTCCCTAAAAGATAAGAATCATCGTCAGGATTGGCTTCTCCTGTCACCTTAAATAATCTAAAATAATTTGGGACAAATAACTTTATGATATTTGAGACTTGCGATAATTTTAATGGTAATTTTACTTTTAATCATATTTCCAGTGAAATCAGTGCTTTTAAAAAAATGTGCTTAACAAATACATTATGTCAATTTAGGCTATTATTTTTACAGTATTGAAATTCTGTTGATAAATTTAAGTGAAAACTAGCTAGAAGCAACTGGCAATTAAATAGTGCAAAAATTCTTTTGATAATCATTGGACAGCTATTATTGTAAATAGCTGGAAAACACTGTTAGAGGGCAATTCAATTAATACAAGGTGGAACCAAAAGCAGCAAAATTCTTTCACTACTCGTTGAATAGCTAATTTTGTAAATACTTTATCTATAATCACGTGTCAGTAAAAAATGCACCAAGTTCAGTGGCTTTTAGGTAAATGTAGTCATGATTTAATCGTTAATCGGTAATTAATATAGTTTATTCAATTAAAGTTTAGAGAAGAATGCAGGTAATTTCTATGTAAATTATAAAAAACCTTTTGCAGTTTTGTACTCAACTAGTGTTATTTCTGCTTTATTTACGCTATTACGTTTACACTAATGGACAAACAACATGGATAAGTAGTTTCACTGATATTGAGTAAGGATGAATGTATAAGTACTACTAAAGCTTACTTGCTTAATTCTGTGAATGAAAATAATTTAAGATTTAATACGCAATACCTACTCATACTTTTTGAAACTTATAATTAGTTATTCATACACAACCGTACCCAAAATCCGGAATCCTTTATCAGTCTTACTGTTGGATCACGTATATTTTTATCCTTACTGGAGTCAACAGGCACAAGAAATTTCCTCTATTTAAGCCAGTCTATTGAATTAATTTAATCTCAAAATTCACTACTGAATAATCAGTACTTAACGGACAGTTATTAGACTGGAGGCCTAGTTGATTGTGTTGTGTTGTAACAAAACTTTATCTGTGCAAACCTTTTCTACTATATTTTTTTAACAAAAGACAGGTAAATTTTACATCTTAATAAATAAAACCAGTTTATTAATTAATTACCATATTCGTTATCATTTATAGTACTACATAGTTTGTTTAAGATGCGATCTGCCATTTCATTTGTTCTTTGTATTCACAGCTCAAAGACAAGCATGTGGTTATTATAAATGCTACTTGCGTTGGGTGTACTCTGTATACACACAAACTACATGCAACGGTTCCTTTGTTCAGCAACAGGTGCATTCCACTCTGATCAAAATGTACTCTCCAGTGATGAAATTAGACAGTTTCTAGTTGATGGCGTTGATGGCGACATCACCCACAAACTCACTCTGATCACTTAAAACTCTCAATTTTAGACTTAAATGAGAGTTTTGGATCTAACAAAACGAGATGTGCGGATTCTGCGTGTTCTTCATGGTACATCATAACCTCAGAGTGGTAAGGGTTTTCCTCGGGTACATGCACTTTTCTGGTTCTGACATCAATGTGGTTTAGATTCAGTTTGTTTGCATCATGTTCCCGAATAATTGATATTATTTTGTAAATGTTCACGTTCAAACAACACTCAAAAGCCTGAAAATATCAAGTATTTACAAATAATTATGCACTCCTCTTTATCAATAAACGGTAAATTAATATTTTTGAAATGATGTACCTTCAAGTTTGGAAAGTGAGATAAAACTTCCATCAAACTTTTTGACCAAATGAAGTGGGAGCAAAGCTTATCGAGAGAACTTTTAGATTCTTTTGATCTTCAAATCTTGCTTCTTTCGACTTCAGGAGCTCCACAACTTTAACTGCCTGTTTATTGAGGAAGTTAATTGATTTCAAAACCAGTTTCTCCAGATTGGGACATTGACTGTACATAAGCTGTTGGAGAGCATCTGGTGATGAAAAGTAGCAACAATTGAGCTCCATATATTTCATTGATTTTCCTAAGTTTTCCCAGAGGCCTTTATAGTTTCCAGTAATGAAATTTAACAGTTTGTAGTTGATGGCGTTTGGATTTATTTCCGGGTCACTGAGAAATTCTGTGAGATTTGAGTCTCCTCTGTGATCAAACTTAATCGCAACTTTTGTCATTGACCACCACGCCTTCTTGGAGCATCGAAGCCTAATAATATTTTTCACATCGCGACATGACTTGAGGTCTGTGAAGCTCAAATATTTGAAGATATTTTCAAGTATCTGCAAATTTTAAGTTCATAGTCTTGTCAGACATTTGCTACTAAAATTTAAAAAATGTATATTAATTATAGCAAAATTACGGGCTAGTGCTTAGTTAACTTACCACGTCGTTCAATAAGGCGTCCGGTGTTTCATTTTCCTCCTCTGCTGCTACAACATTTAGAACTCCAATCGATTCCGATGAATCTGCCTCTTCCTTGTGTTCCATATTTGTAGCACAATATATCATAAATTTATTACAAAAATTAAAGCAATTAAAATACAATTCAAAAAAATTGTACTCAAATTTTTCTTCTAAATAGGGGGATTCCACTCATAATGTGTGAGATACCAACAACCAGTCTACAAGTTTTTATTATTATTGCGTGCACACAGCCGTTTTTCAGCTCAAATAATTTTTTGCATCTCCTTTTTAAAACAGAAACTCAAACTTTGGAACCAAGTTGTTACATAAATTTGAAAACAGTTCATAGTTTAATGAATAGATGTGAAAGCTGCTTAAAGCTGTCGAAACCAGTGACTTGGAGCAAAACTAAACTCTTGTTACAAAAGTTTACAGAGATTCGGATGGTAAATGGTAACACACAAACAATAAATCTGGTTCTCAGGATTAACTACAAAAATTAACCGACAAGGAAAAATCGACTTTACTTTTTTTTCAGTCGCAGGAGACTGGAACGCTCAATGCCAAAATGTATAGAGAAAAAACCCACTTATTTGGGTATGTTGCAGGAAAAACTCCTCGAGCGTAAAAATCTTGTCATATCTGACTGTGTGTTAGTAGTAGGGATTTGAATACAATGCTTTCAGTGAAGAAGGGATATCCATAAGAAATTTACCTGTTGCGTACTCACTCCACTTAAAGGAGCAACCACCAATGTTTTCTGGTCTTAAGCGTAAAGCAGATGGAGAAAGGGTTGAGTATGAAAAAACATGAGCCTTTCTCAGCAACAGGTGAATTCCACTTTGTTCAAAATGCCCGAGACTACAAAATGGATGTGGGTAAGTAGGTACAATGTCAAATGTTTTAGGAACTGCTTACATACCTCAATATTTTCTCCATATACATTTTAAAAATATTTTAATCGCAAAAAAGTTACGATGCCACATTCAATAGTCAATAGCGAAAGGCCTATAATTACCATTTCAACTTTTATGAAGATACTTGATGATACTAATTTGAGTAGTCATGGTTGTGGACCGGGACCATCTAAATCGGAAATATAAGCATTGCTCTTATCCCAAATACACTTTAAAAAAGTCTATTGTTAGTACGATCATAAATACCTATTTTTGCACGTGCTTCACAGCTGAGAGTCAAGCAAAAAAGTGAATGCTTCGTGCACTTTGTCTACCAAACTCATACCCAACCGTTCCTCTGGCCAGCAACAAGTGCATTCCACTCTGATCAAAATGTCCCAACCACAAGTCTTGAGTGTTCTCCAAATACTTCCCATCTCACATTTGTTTACATTTTCACAAGAAATTGACTTCTCTCTACATCTGTCTTACGTACTCAAGATTTCTCGTTCGCTTTTACTACAAATGCAGAAGAATCGTTCATTTTAAATTAATAATTTGCTCCCAGTAATTGACAAGTTTTTGCAGTAATTATTTTTAAGTTAGAGCAAAATATCAAATGTTATTGTTACACATACATTTTGAAGAAGCCCATTCGCGAAGAGTTCTAAAAGACGAGAAAATCCTACAAGAAAATGCAAGAAGCAGAGTGCGATTCCAGCAACAGAAGAAGATAAAACACCGGAAGCATTACTAAATGATGTGGTGAGCAAATTCTATCAAATCTAACTGTCAATCACTTTAAATAAATGTGGGAGTTGTTATGCAGTCAATTAACAAGTCGGTATGTGATCAAATTGCTCCCAGGTGCTTCAAAACATTTTCAAGTTCCGGGGCTACAAAGATCTCAAGTCCTGCCGACAAGTGGGAAACACAACTTGGCTTCGTAACTCAAAGAAGGCTTGGTGGTCTCGAACAAAAGTGGTTTTCAGAGACCCTAATAGCCTTGCCGAAAAGATTCCAGAATATCTGGGAGAAACGGAGATGACTTCAAACGCCACGAACTACAAGTTTCCGCATTTTATAGGAAGATTAGAAGGCAACTTTTGGGAAAGATTGGGACCTTCCATAAAATACTTGGAAATTGGACGAGGGGTCTTCCAATCTGTGGATGCTTTCCGTAGGCTGCTTTATACTCAGTGTCCAAACTTGGAGGAATTGCGTTTGGGAATGCTTTTTATAGAAACCGGTGACAGGACTGCCATTGTGGAACCTTCCAATTGGCAGAACCCACAATTTGGAGAGCAAAGAAATTTAAAATTCTTCAAAAATGATTCCATAACGCTGCCAGTGTCTTGGATGGAGTTCTTCTCGCATTTTTCAAACATACAGGTACTCATATTTACAAACTGGATAGCTCATTACCTTTTAAACAGTTTACAATCAGTTAACTTAAAATGAATTTGTTTGTGCAGGTTTTGGAAGGAAAGGTGGTTAACGCGGATGTTTTCAAGGCGATCTCAATCATCCGGAAACACGACCCAAAGATGCTGAAGCTAAAAGAGTGCAAAATATTTACTGATTTTGAAAGTGGCCAGGATGAAGATTGCGTTCGTTCAGTTCTCCTCGATCGAAATCTCAGATTTGAAGGCGTCTACATAAATGCAGATAACTGTAAACCTGAGACGGTATCGGATATTTTAGATTTGCATGCCGCATCCCTGAAAGAAGTTTTTATTAAGGGGGACTTTGCCCCCAACGCTGAATTAAAGGTGCCTAGACAACCTCTTCAAGTTTTAGAGGATTTAAGTGTTACTGTTTGTCATGTTCCTATGGAATTTTTTAAGTACCCCCCAAATCTTCGGAAAATTAGCCTACTTCAAAACCGTATCACTAAAAATCAGTCAACGCCTGAACTCGATTTTAAGGTCAATACTTGCAAAGAATTAGAACTCTTTCGAAACTCACTTCAGAGTGACGGACCGAACTCAGATTTTGAGTTGTTCTTCAGCTTGTTCCCCAACGTGGAAATACTGGAAACTAGGGCTGTTGCTGACACTTGCCCTGGTTCCGAACTTGGTGCAACATAAGACAACTATT
>JAQIXX010007395.1:0-10898 GCA_034700605.1 Willowsia nigromaculata | reverse complement strand
TTCTCTCAAATTTCCTTGCAACTCACTCAATTTTCCTTGAAATTCTCTCAATTTTTCTTGCAATTCTCTCAAATTTCCTTGCAACTCACTCAATTTTCCTTGAAATTCTCTCAATTTTTCTTGCAATTCTCTCAAATTTCTTTGCAGCTCACTCAAATTTCCTTGCAACTCACTCAATTTTCCTTGAAATTCTCTCAATTTTTCTTGCAATTCTCTCAAATTTCCTTGCAACTCACTCAATTTTCCTTGAAATTCTCTCAATTTTTCTTGCAATTCTCTCAAATTTCTTTGCAGCTCACTCAAATTTCCTTGCAACTCACTCAATTATCCTTGAAATTCTCTCAATTTTTCTTGCAATTCTCTCAAATTTCCTTGCAACTCACTCAATTTTCCTTGTAATTCTCTCAATTTTTCTTGCAATTCTTTCAAATTTCCTTGCAATTCACTCAATTTTCCTTGAAATTCTCTCAATTTTTCTTGAAATTCTCTCAAATTTCCTTGCAACTCACTCAATTTTCCTTGAAGTTCTCTCAATTTTTCTTGCAATTCTCTCAAATTTCCTTGCAACTCACTCAATTTTCCTTGAAATTCTCTCAATTTTCCTTGCAATTTTCTCAAATTTCCTTGCAATTCTTTCAAATTTCTTTGCAGTTCACTCAAATTTCATTGCAGCTCACTCAAATTTCATTGCAATTCTCTCAAATTTCTTTGCAATTCTCTCAGATTTCCCTCAAAATATAGAAAATTGTCTTCAAAATGTGACAAATTTTCTTTCAATGCTTCGCAAATCAAAATATGCTTTTTGTGGCGTCAAAATAGGCAAAACTGGCTAAAAGTCGATTTGAAATCATGAAATAGCTTCAAAATAAGGAAAATTTTCTGAACATGTAGAAAATGCTATGTTTTCTTATATATCAGTGAAAAAAAAATTTGCCCCCTCCTGGATCAAGTTCTGGATACGCCAGTGCTGTCATTGCTAGACAAGTGTAAATTAGGCGTATCAAAACGGCAAAAGATTTTCTGTGAATCTAAAAGCATACAATACGCGATTACTAAATACTAATTACGACACGATATAGCTAATGATTATGCTAGTTTATTACTTTCATGTTTCCACCCGAGAGAGATTTTGCCTCACTTTGAATGAAGCTTAGAATCCGCAAGTATTGAGGTCCATTGAAGAAAAACTTCTTCATTGTGAAAACTCGGCAGCTGTAGCCAGCAACTCGTCTGAGTGTGTGAAAGTAAATTGTTGCGGTGACATCATTATTAGATATTCTTTCAAAATATTCTAGAATTGTTATCCGAGATAGGGTGAAAATTCTTAGGATAGTTAGTCCAGATGATAACACACAAAAAGTGAACTGGTAGGTGTTCCTTCTGATTTCAAATTTACCTTTTGCCGTTTTACTGCGAATTATACGAAACGGACAACATAATAAGTAATAAGCGAAATTAAAATTGACAAGAAACAAATTTGCTAAATTGGCAGTAGGGTTAACTCTGTCTGTAGATGATTTTGTTTCTCTTAAAGATGGATTCATGGTTACAAATTCTACTAACCCCTCAAAATAATAAATATAATGCAACTAATAAATAAGAGTATTCACGTTTAAATGCTACATGAATACTTTTGAAGTTAAAAAATTTCAAATGATACATATTTACGCTTAAAAAAACACCAGCATGAAAAGCAAGAAACTGTCAATTTTACATGTAGGTAACATTGTTTTGAACTTTAAACACGAAAGAAAACTATTTTTATCTAAATGTCAATATTCACGGTTTATTTGCCTGGTTACTAAAAGCAAAACAAAGCTAGCCAACTAAAACTGCTAAAAGGAATCTATACGTGTTCATACATACTAACCTAAAATTAGTCCAAAACTAATTACCATTTTGGATACAAATAAGTAATATAAAGCACTTGACCACAATCTCAATTAAGATATGGTATATGAATTCTTGTTAAAATTTTGTTCATGTTGCTGAAAGTTTAATCTCCTATCCGCATAAAGTTTTCTCAAAATAAATGACAATTTTTAACGTACATTGCGTTTTTTTGTTTACAGTAAGTAATATATCGTAGGAATTTATAATTCTCGATGTTTATTTATCCGTGACTACTTTTCTTACAAGGTGGGGAGTGGGAATTATTTTTTCTTTTAACTAAGTTTTATTGCAGTGATAAAAATATTATGTTTATTCAAAAAAGTCTCAAAATTTTTATAGACAGCAGATAATAATAACCTAATATTCACTTCTTACTAGTTTAGGGCTAAGCATGACTCAGAAAACCTAATGGCAGCATTAACATTTTTATAAGAAAGATTACTTGATAACTTAAACCGAGCTAATTTGAATTTTTATTGGTAATTTAAAACCTGTTTGTGCAACTTGTGTTGACAAAAATAGTTGGTTCATACAGGTTCCACCAATGAAGTTTTATAACTCCCTTTTGACCTGACTAGAATCATCTGAAATAAAGTCAGCAACGTTTTTAGAATAGAACAATGACAGGATTTTGGTTCATCTCCAAAACTAATCGCAAGTTTTTCCAAAGCCATATAAAACGACAATTTTGCATCACTTCGTACTTGATTTGAATTTATTAGCATTTTAACTATCGAATTCATTTTGATTTAAGGAACAAAAAGAATATCAGTAACCAAAATAACATTCTACTTGTAGAACTTTAGTTTCCATCATTGTCAGGTTGATAAAGATTAGTCATGAGTTTTGTCCAATATGTTTGCATTTTGTATATTTTTAAAAAGATGCCTAGCAAATTGAAATTGCAAAAATTGTTCATTGTTACTTCTAAAACATAATATGTAAAAATGGTCAGCTTTAAAAATTCATACGTGTTTTCTTAAAACATTCCATTAACAGGAAGAATACTATTTCACACACAATAATTGACGAACGAAAACCACATTTTAAAATTTATCAAAGATGCCATCTCTTCACAAGCAAATTAGAACAAGTCCACCTTTTGGAGTTAATATTTCAGTAATTCTAAACCAAATGTTTAAAACAAAAGATAAACTTCATTTGTTAGATATATTTTTACCAAGACAATAAAACTCGTTCGTTTTATTAATATATAAAATTCTTGTAAATGAATCATATATCATACAAACATGAAGATAATAACAAACTGGTTAAGCCAGCGACTACATCATTATATATGCTCAATTTCTAGTACTAAAATCACCGTCTTATTATGAGTGAATGTCTTATTTGAGTTATTTTATAACATTTCATTAGCTTGGGGATGTAATGTCAGTCTCCATCAAAAGCCGCAAGTATCGGATTCTTTGTTAACGCTTTTAGTTTCTCAATCGTCCATCCTAAGTGGAACGCTTTAATGCCGAGTTAGTCTTAGAATTTTGAGCTATAAATACCATAATGTGGAAAACTCTTGTACAATATGCAGATAAACACATAATGGTGAGTCAGCAATTATTTTGAAAAATAAAAGAATGATAATATATTGGTGTAATTCCGAAATTGAACAAAAAATGTTTCCAAATTGGTATGAAATGACAATATTCTATTGTAACTTTTGCAGTTGGGAAAATTTGATGGTATATAAATTTGCAGTTGGTAAGATCAGCAATCAATATAGATGAAGGGATGTGTAACTTTACCAGAGTACTAATTTTTTAAACTCAACACAAAAAATTAGGCAGATTTGTTTCAATTCAGGATATTTTTTGCTTAAAAATGACAAAACTGAGAATAACATCTGTGCACAAATATTATTCCAAAAAATAATGTATTTTGTCCACATAAACCACAAATTCCACTTAATTCACTACTTTAATTTAAATCTTTTTGAATTTGTTATGGAGCGTGAAGTAATATTATAGAACATATAGTTGTAACACAATAAGCTGCGGAAACCACAGTTTCCAAGTAAAAGTAAAAAAAATAATCTTGAGTGTGGTTTTTTTTAATCTTTAAAATAGTTATACAAACAGTCGTTTACAGCCATTAACAAACAACAGTATGTTTAGAAAACTAATAACACTCGTGTTATATTTTCTAAACAGTAAGCACTAAGGCAACCCTCAGTTTAATTGTTTTTTTCTTCAGTTTTCGAGTTACACGTTAGCACTGTTATTTGAAGTTAAAAATGTACTCTATATTAGGGCTTTATTGTATACTTTATGGCAATCTATTGCAAAAGGGATTGACGGAGATTCTTCCTCCATCACTACATTTTGAAGATATAAACCACACATTTCAACAGAGTGATGAAGAAAACACAACCGTTTTCTACACAAAAGATAAAAATAGTTGTTTAGAAGTGCAATGTGCATCGTACTATCCTGTGCAGTGGAAAATCCGTGGCACTGTATTGCCCAGCTGGTATGTGACCTTTGAACAGAATCAAGTTGACGTTGTAGAAGTAATTTATTAAATTTTTATGGAGTTTGGAACATGCGAAGAACACATTGGATTAAATGCAGAAGTATCGCTTGAAATTAAGTGCGAAGTTATTGAAAACAGCAGCATTTCAACAAAGTTTTTTCTTCATGTTGAGCATGACTCAATGGACACATTACTGGATCCATTTTCCAGAGAAATTCATGACTCAAAAATTATTCCTTGTCCAACAACAAGTCCTGCGATACCTGTTACCTTACATATGATACACAACAAGGTGAAGGCAAAAGCCATAAATGTGTTTAGAAAGTGCCTGCCACATACTTCTAATCACATGCTCTAAAACTAACGCTTCATTAACTCGTTGAAAGAATCCGTGTACTCATTTCATATTATAAACACATGCTTCTAGTTCTAATAAAGATTTTATGGTATATGTCGCATAGCTTAATATAAGGGATAGTTTAAGTTGAATGTTATGTTTCTATTTAAAATTTAGAGAGAGGATCAGATTTTAACAGGAAGTGGCCAAGATACATTTTATAACCCAGCAGTAGGATTCATAACAAACAAAATATTTAATGGAACCTACATTTGTCGACAGGGGCTTGATTTTGTCACTGTAACTGCAGTAACATCTCATTTTAAAGATTTTCGCTTCTCTCCAACAGCATCAACTGTACGGGTATTTACAGATGAAACCATTTTAATTGACTGTCAATCAAATTCAAAGGTATATATGGACTTTAGTATTAACCAGACGTTGATCCATCTGCAATACCTAGTATCAAATGAAAGTCATGTTAAAGCTGAACTTGCATTACTAAACTCCTCAACCGCCGTCAACGTAACAGGAAGTGCGAGTTGTGCTGCTTTTAAAGCTGATAAAACTGGCCCGCTTAGAATCAAGAAGTGGACTTTTGAGTTTCTTGAGCCTCCCAAAATTCAGCTGGATAATCTTAAAAGGGAAGTCTACTGTACTTCCCCATATTCACCTTTAGTGCTTCAAGCATATCATTGCTCCAACATAATACACTGTCCAGTAGAAATGGATGTGTGCGCAAATGATATAAGACATTTGGCTTGCAATCTAATATATACGGAAGGGCAAAATAATGGATCTAAAGGGGCTTGTAAAACCGGAAACTACAGACATTTGAATTGCGTCAGTGCTCCATTAGATGAAGTTGGCTCTGTCGTGTGTTCCGTGACTGGGGTACAGAAACAATGGAATATCATTGAAGCAATGGACAGATATTCATGTAAGAAATAGCATATATGCAAAATCATTATTTTAACTAATAAATTTTCAAATAGGCTGTTCAAATTGAAACAGATCTCAGCTGGGAAAATATACCTGACCTAGACGCATACGCTGTTCGATTAGATGATATACCACCCATTTTGTATACCAACGTAACTACTCGGTTCTTCAGTGAATCATTAGAATATTTATTTGGTAATAGTTTGGCATTTTCAATTGAGTTTCCAAACGGGACAGAGGTGCTATTAATTGAGGATGGAAGTACAGTTAATATATCCAGATCAAAACATCCAATGGGTAAAATAAAAGGTATATTTGCTACTTTGGATGTCTATCTTCCTTTGGATGCTGTTGGAATAAACTGTATTGCACCATGGTTAAACTCAACACGCACCTTGGTAACAACCAAATACTTTGAAACAAGGCGTAAGTTGAAAAGACCATACCGGTTTTTAATGGGTCTTGGGCTAACAAGTAAGCCTTAAAGGGTGTAACGAGCTCCCAGGGTCAGGACTAACTACGGCTTGGCCAGTTATTACACTAATCGTGAGCTCAACTGTTATTCTCGTTTAAGTTATGCGCATTGTATTCTCCATTGGAAGAGTTTTTTATTGATATTATGAAAGGCTAGCGACCGATTTTGTTTTAGCATGCTACAATGTTCATAAGTTTTTGCCACATTTAACTCCATGTTGAAATCCGGATCTGAGGCGGGCCGAAAATGGAGTTTTGTAAGGTTTTAGAGACTTGTACCCAGCGACCCTTATAATTTGCGTGATGATTTACGAGAGCTTTCGAATGATAAATGGTAACCGACATTTCTTAGCCCAGGACCCATAAAAAACCGATATGGTTCTTTGACTTAACAAATTAATTAATTATTCTATAGTAACATATAATTGAGTTTTATACTGCGGTTTATCATTTGTAACTCCACTAGACATGCTAATCCCGCAATTCCTTGGAAACATTGTGAATAATACCCGAATTTCAAAACGTTTCATAATTGGTGAAAAACAGCAGCGATTAACTTGTAATGCCACTGGTGAGCCAAAACCAATATATAAGTGGTACTTCAACGATACAGATGTGCTATATGTATTTCCTGAGTTAAAGATTACATTAACCAATAATGGAGAGTCATACTTAGAATTTCCTCAAGTTATCAAGGAAAATTATAAAGGCGAATACGAATGTAAAGCTGAAAACCGAGTTGGAAATATGAAAGTCTTGTTTGAAGTTTTTATTTCAAGTTAGTGCAAATCCATTAAATTTGTCGTCCAAATTAGTAGTCATTTAAGCATTTAAACTTTAGTGAAACAGTCTATTTTTACAATTACAGAACCTACTTTACGTTCGTTGGTCAATGATTGGACAAATTTTGAAATATCGTTATCAATTGCTGTTGCCTTATTTATTTTGGTGATATTTGCGCTATGTATACTTTTTGCTCAAAGGCGACAAAATGCAAAAATAACGAAAAGAAACTTGACGAAAGAGGAAATTCACGAATTCTTTTATGGCAGTTTAGAGGTTAGTAGTAACACCAGTATTGGTACAGTTGAGAATCCAGATTTTCTGCCATTTGATTCAAATTATGAAATACAACTAAAGGATTTGGAATTTGGTACCTACTCACAAAATTCATCATTATTTAATTTAAAAATAATGTCTAATGTAACATTTCAATTATACTTTACATATTGTAGCATTTACAGAACAAAATCTGTTAGGCTCTGGAGAGTTTTCGTTTGTTCTTCGAGCAAGAATGTTATCAAACGGAAGAACTGTTGCACTAAAACTTCCAAAGCCATCAACTGATATAAACCAGTTCAAGGCATTATTATCCGAGGTAAAAACGATGGCGTATATTGGAAAGCATGAAAACGTAATAAGTCTTATTGGAGCTTGCACTGAAGGCATCAGAATACGTGAGTATCTTCAGCAACATTTTCTTAAAGATTTATTGAAATTTTTTAATAGTTTTGTCTTTTTTCTCAAGGCTCCATTTATATTGCTACTGAGCTATGTGAGCTAGGAAGCCTTAACTCATTTCTTAGAAAATCCAAATCAACCTTTATGAACACAATGAATGATAACCAGTTAATTGATCCACAATGGAAACGAAGAAACTTGCCTTTAAATTTCGGACTTACAATCTTGGATTTAATCAGTTTCTCCGCTCAAATAGCTAAAGGAATGGAATACATAGCTGATAAAAATGTGGGCATGGACAATTCAAAATAGATTATGAATTGTGTAGCTCAATGATAATGTTTGTGGTTAACCTTTTATCTTCAGGTTGTTCATGCAGACTTGGCAACCAGAAATGTGCTGCTGACAGTTACAAAAGTGGCAAGGATTTCAGACTTTGGATTGAGTAAAAGGCTCTATGACAACAACTACTACAGGAAAGGTTCAAAGGTATGCTTATGGCCTAAATGTAATTTGTAGCATTGAATGTGATAACTTTTTAAACTCGTGGAGTTTGGCCGAACAAATTATTCAGTTCAAGATATCTGAACTTGAAAATACGTCGACTTTGTCTGCCTTATTTGTTTATAACTTTTAACTGACTAAAATATTATAATAAATTTATTTCATTCTTAACCAGCACATTTTAAAACCAACGATGTCGCAAAAATGTATTGGTATTTGCAGTGTCTACTACCATGGCGTTGGATGGCTGTAGAATGTTTAAAATCACTCAAGTTCTCAACCAGCACAGATATTTGGGCTTATGGTGTGACCCTTTATGAAATATTTTCCTTGGGAGATACTCCTTTTCCTAACGAAACATGGAGTGACAATTTTGTCTCAAAATTGGAGAATGGAATGCGAATGAAGAGGCCAAAGTATTGCACTGAGGAAATGTAAGTTTGATAAATATTTGATTACGTGGATTCCATTGTTCGAAACATTTTAAAAATTAGCTTTAAAATTTGATAGATACATGAATGTCCGTAAATGTTGGGAAAATGACCCAGATTTAAGATCAAAGTTCCCTAGTCTTCGATCATACTTTGAAGAACTTTACGAGAAACTTTGCAAAGAAATTTCCGAGAATGAAAGTGGAAAGCTTGACGACTGTCATTATGTCGAAGTTGTTTGTGACCTCTAAGTTTTATAAAGTTATGAATGTTTATTCCATAACTATTACTATTGTTAATCCGTGTAAGTAAGGCAAATTAAGCTGAGCAAAAATTTTAAATGCTCAGGCGATTAATCGTAATGTAAACTCTTTTATTAACTGTAACATTAACTAAAATTAAAAACTAACAATTGAAATAAGACTAAACTTTTAAAGCATACTAATCTTTGCACCCACCAACTTTGCATTCCTCTCAATTCATCTTCCATATAAGAAGAGAGCTGAAGCGAGACACGAGTTTTTTGCATAGAAATACTAATTATTTAAATTATGAACAATAAGGTGGAAACAATATGATAATACGAATGAATTTTATCTAATTAGTCCAAAAGCATTGTGATTGGTATATTTGTATAATGATAGCAATTTTATTTGAAAGCTCTAAAATCTGAGAATGATGGTGTTGTTGCTTGAGATGTACTGCCATACTATTTGAACTATACATATCCTTTTGAATTGTTGAACTTTGTTCCACCCATAACTTCTGCCATAGGGAGACATACAGCCACATAACATTAAAAATTAAGTCATTTGAAACGACTTACAAGACTTACCCAAAGACTTACACAAAAGAGAAGCAGACCCATAGGTAAATGCGTTTTATGCTTGTAATAAGTTCTCGAGACTAATGTCATGCACCTATTATTACCCTATACCCCTTGGACGTCATCTGAAATATGTAAAAGTGGTAATACCATGCCTCCAAATAGACCTAATTGATAGAAGTGGTAATAAGTTAATTTAGTGCAGCGTATACAGCTTGCAGAATGTCAGGTGGCATATGAAACTGACATTTAAAACCTTTTCCTGGGCTATCAAATCAACTAAAATATTCATAATAATGAGCCTGTAATACGTGATATAATATATGAGAAATCATACAATAAAGGTCCCACCAATGCTACCCTTCGGTTACTTTGCATTATAACTCTCACCAATATTTTGAACCTTCAGAGTACAGAGAGTATTTTAATTAAAATAATAATGTGTTGAAAATGTGTGGAAGATTTGAATCACAATTTTACTATAATTTAAAGTAAATGTTCGAACATTTGCAACAACCATTCAGTGAGAATTTCCTTAAAGCAGAAGAAATCTATTTTACTTTCCATCTTCCTTAAAAAACAGTTACATTTACACATTTATTACATTGCTAAAGCAATCAATGGATGTTTAATTTCCATCTTTGTTTTATGAACATAGTTGTCACCTTCATAAAAACATTAACGACCCTAATTATACGATTTGTAATTTGGATCAAAGTCTCATGGCGCTCAATTAAATAACAGGAAAAGGATACAAAGATGCATATAATCCAGATTATAAATATTACTACAATGTTACTTTTCATGGTCAAAGATGTAGGTAAAACTCTTAGATTTTCTCGAGCAGCCTTGTACATGCTAAGGTGCTTCCTCACATTTGGGGTTAAATTTCGCCTTGCCTGTTGAGACCAAAAATGGTATACACCAGTGGAATAAAGTGCACCTAAATTTCTTTCAATATTTTCTGGTGTAATTGGTGGTCGGTAAAACATTAACACATTGTACATAGGTAGAATAGGAACCCCACTAATATGTATATTCAATTCGTTTTGCACAACTTTTCGATCCATCAAATTTTTATAGATTTGAACAACTTCGTCATAACGTTCAATTATAGCTTCACGACTGCATTGGTCCAAATATGTTGACAAGTCATTTGATGCTAGGTTCAACAAAGATTCAGTAGTAAACGGTTTGTAAGTATGGTTTTTTATTCTTTGAAGAAGATATTTATTTGGATAGTCATCATATGGCTCTATTTTTGTATAAGTCTCAAGGTTACTGATGGGATAGAATTCTCCCGTTTCGTCGTTTGTAGATGCAATAATTGTTTCCGTGCATTTTTTGCGTAAATCTGCATCGGACTGAAAGCAAGAGCTTAATAATTCATTTCTAAGTCCTGGTTCAATTGGCGAATACAGTGTAAAGTTATGATCTAGTAAATCCGATATTGTATTTAAAGGTTTACCAGTTAGCTTGCTTACAAAACAAGTGATGTTTTCACCTCGATATTCATTTGATAGTAAAATTCCTCCAAATATCC
>JAQIXX010007394.1:0-10901 GCA_034700605.1 Willowsia nigromaculata | reverse complement strand
GGAAACTCGAGACATGAAACTACTATGCTAAGTTGTACTACCTCTAAATGTGAGCAAATGTATTGTGCTCACAGTACTCATAGTAATAATAATAATAATACGAGTTTATTGTCACCGATATCCTTTTTGAAAGGTTATTACATCATATGACATTAAAAAGAAATATATAGATAGTCACATTACATAGACCTTTAAATTTTAAAGCAGTACCAATTCCGTGTTAAAATTTAATTAGATCTGTACGATGTTAAAAATCCTTTTACTCAAACATCAGGCACGTAAAATTTCTTTATACATAAAATATGAGTTTGGTAAGAAGCCAAAAAAATCAATAGATTGACACACCAAAGATTAAACGTCACAAATAGAGCAATATGGGCTGATGCGGAACGTCACGGCTTTGTTGTTTACAAGAATAATTCATTGAGGAAGTGGTAAACGCTGCCAAATATAACTACACGGAATAATATAATTTGCACCAATTCTAAGGGTATAAAATATTTATCACTGCACCTCCTTTAATGTATATAATTATAATGTTTTTGTGTGCACACTTCTGCACTTACTTGTAGCGAATTGTGAGTTAAATTGAATAAAACTACGACGAATTCTACAATACCCAAATTGAAGTGTTGTTAGTATATATAAAAAGTCTTATGATTTATTGCAATAGGAAACATAATATTTATATAATTTGTTCAAAAACTTCATTTTGTTTTGGCTTGATACAAGATAAAGGCTTAAAGATACACCATGCAATTTTGAGAACATAGGTGATCAGAATTCAAAAAATTCACATAATCAATGAAACTCAAATCGTCATGATCAAATATAAAATTTCTATAGGGAAAATACCAATGTAAACATCTTGTTGACAACATAATTATAAGTACTAAAAATAAGTGTTTTTTTATTATTTCCAAGCAGAGCTTGCACAACAACAAGTGGGCGTTAACTACGTTACAAAAAAATCAGAACTGCGGCATGAAGATGAAAAACTCGCAAAAAATTTAAAAGTTTCTACACAAACATGCCCTCACCAACACATAGCTTAGTCTAAAAATAAAAGCGTATTTAGCATAAGTGGTGTGTCCCCATGGAAAAAAAACTTTAGAGAAAAAGCTCGCGTTCGACTGTATTTTTAGAATAAAAAAATTGAGAGAAGCTCAGACAAACAACAATAAAATCTAGAAGCAAAAATGTAGATGTAAGCCCACGTGAAATAGAAATACCGTAAATTTCCAATTGAACACCGGGGCTTCTATAGAGTATCAAAACTTCCATGTCCACACCCAATTTAGGTGGACAATTGTCCATTTTGTCCACTGTCCAATTGGACATAGCCAGTGGACATTGATACTCTACTTTTAAGAGCGTAGAGCGACGTTTCAATCCGTACACACTCCGACGTCTATTTGAAAGGGGCGTCTAAAGACATTCGTCAACTTTTGATTTGTGTTATTCCTTTAGTAATTTGATAAAAAATTAAAAATACAACTCATCCTAGTAGATTTGTGTGCAAAAGTGAATTGAAAATTATAAAAATCTACATACGAGGGAGAATCTTCGTCGTTGATTCCATATACATTGGCAGATATACCCTGCTGTACCTGTGATAGTTTGTAGAGTTCATTGTTAACGAGGTCTTTATTTCGGAGGGGGCTGGTAATTCGGACGGGCGTTTAAGAGCATGTGTGGGCTTTATAGTCGGTAGACGCGAGGGCGTCTTTTTGGGAGAGGCTAGTAATTGGAAAAGGACGTTTAACTGGAAATTTACGGTAGTCTTTAAACGCTTTTCTCATTCGTTCTGGAGATTTGTTGAGCTATTTTTACACTAGTGAGTAGATTCATGGAATGGAGTATGTGGAGAGGCTTCGATAATAAGTAAAGTTGAGAGATGAAAGCGAGAGATGAAGCACTTTTTAGCGGAGGAATTGGTATAGTGGAAAGTTATCATTTATTTGGATTTATATTATTTGCAAAGTGGTCTTTTGTAGCATCCTAAATTGAAATGCAATGTTTCTATTTTTACAGTGGTTTGCCATTGCTACAGAAAATTTTTTTTAGAGCTTTTTCAGTGTGCAGATTACACTTGTTTTGGAGAGTTACCCACATGAGTTAATGGATATTGAAAATACACATTGTACGTGCTCAAGCTCTTGGCTTTGGCGTGAAATATTTAATAAATATTAATCAAAATGTATCTCCCAAGTTCTATTTTGAAATATTATCCTTCCACATAATATTATAAAATTATGCACAAAATTATTATAAATATTTTGTTATTCTGATCCTGTCCACATTTGTGCAAGAAATTTTAGTTTCATATGCAATAGTTGCAGTTACTAACTCTGCGCTTACAATATAGTATTGCTCGTATTTACGCAGGAAAATATTGTTTTATTTGGGATATATGTATGTATAGTTAAATTTGATAATATGGTGAATATGAATAAATATATTTTTAAACAAGAAACAAACGATTCTTTAGTTTTAAGTAGTTTTGCTTTTATTTGTTGATTTTGGTTCAATATTTGGTAAACTACGAGCTAACATTTAAAGAATTGCAACCGTTATCATATACATCGTTTCGTATCAACATTCATATTCCAAAATACTAAACAAGTCAAAAATGCATACGAGATTTGTCCCAGTGTACAAGTTTATCTATATTTTTATTCACCAATCGCCATTGAATATAGTGGGAAACAGCAAGAGGTAACCAGAACATTTTCACTTTGCCCCTCTATTCTCAGACTCTTGACCCTTTCGTATACACGTATCTACCAAATTAATAACAATCGAATAATTTTTAAATGCTGCTTATGGAAGACGTGACATTTAAAGATTCATTAAGGTGTGTTTTTACCTTCACTCAAACTGGCAGTCTCTCACTTTGAACATCCTCTCATATTCCTCATCAGACACTTGTCCCTCGTCGTATCTCATATTTTCTCTTTTCATCACTTCATTTTCAGTCCATTCCTCGCCATCACCATCCAGTTGTGGAATCCTTTAAGAAATCCAAGTAATCGTAAACTGTCTCCCATAAATACGCATTCCTTTTTGCCATTCCAGATCTGTGAGAGTTGTTCTCTTTAAAAGTTTCGTTCCGACATCGACAAGCAGTTTGGGTCACAGGTTCACAATAAACATTCTACACACAAACAATTATGTATACTAAAATAGAGCAGCATATATACTCGTAAATTTAGAGTTATAATATGTTTTTGCAATATTTATGCAAGCTAATTTTTATACCTGAACTAAGTCTATTTCCACCTGGTGATCAAACTCTTTACCAAATTTTTCCTGTAATAGGTTTATCGTCATTTTGAATCTAAGCAAATCTCCGGAGAAAATTTCTTGGGTATTGGGATCTGGTTTCATCTTAATCTTGATAAGATCTTGATTTTCTCCTCCAACTTCTGAGCTACTTCCGGTTGTTCCGATTTTATCTGCTGTCGCCGTGTCGCGTTGGTCCTGAATTTCCTATGCCATGCTGTTTGCTTTGCGTTCTTAAGTTTTGAGTCATTCCGCGTATTACTCTTTTTAAGAAAAGTGGGGAGTTCGCTTTTGGATTCAGATAGGGACGAAGTCTGAAATAAGGTCGTTTCTTTGTTTTTCTCAAGGTTTTCTTGGGAAGCGGTCAAGTAGTCAACGAATGTCGTCCAATGTCTCTCGATAACGAGGAAATCTCCTTTGAGTAGTGGATCTTTATAACTTATTTTGTTGAATTTGAAAACGCCAGCTTCTAATTGCAAAATATTTTCCTTCGTGATTTCACCCGACTGCTGGTCCACTGGAACCAGGTGAACTTGATGTTTCTCCGAAACTTCCAGCTTCTCTTTCTCATTTTGCAAGAGAATTGTATTTTCGTCGACCTTGGAAGGTAACATGTTGTTGCAGTTTGAGATTTTGTAAAAGCAATAGCTCGACAGCTTTTTGGGGGGAATTGGGCTCGTAACATGTGCTTCTTTACAAGGATGGATTATTGTGTTTTCATATCTACAACTTTCATTAAGAACAGATATGCTACCTTCCAAGCGATTACTCCCGATTTTGTGAGGAAAAAAATATGCAATATTTTACATACAAAATTTTTACTGATTCTACGTTTATCACGGAAACACCATGAAGTTACATTATAAATCGCATTCCTAAGAGATCAGGCTAGCATCCTCAAGTTTCGGCCTGTAGACTTCAAACTATGCGCTTTAGAGCCATTAAACTTGAGGTTTTTGTGGCATTTCGAAGGATATAATATCATATCAAAATAAACATGATTTTACCTTATATGTATGTAAGTATAATGGCTACATGCGACACCCATATATCAAAGAATTTAGCTCCTTTCCTAATATAAATGCTGCGATTATATCGTCATGTTTTCCCTTAATTTAATTCCAACATTTTATGTATGTTTGTTTATAAAATATCCTGTTGTGAATCTTGTTGGAAACGGGAAAGGTATTAAAATGTTGAAAAAAATTCAAATAATGCAGCTTTAGCAGGTTTGTGGAACACTACAACATATTCCTTAAGGGAAATGCCTTTGTTTGATATTACGTTGCCACTGTTTCAGACTAATTTTTCGGAATTTGTTTTGGAATCTTTCTTTGAAATAGCTCATGCTTAAGAATCCTGTCATAAAATATATTAAAATATATTGATGGATAAACCCATAAGGATTTATATACCGAGGCTTTGAAATGTCAAAGCCCTAAAATAAAGTTCTACCAAAAATATTGCTGGTAGCAATACGGAAAACAAGGATATCCAATTATAAAGGCCACTAAATTTCATTCAGATTTTGTTGCCTAAGTCATTTATTATATCAAAATATGCCGCTGCATCTTTAATCATTAATTTCTGAAATCGCGTGGGTGGTTAACATTGGCCTCAAGAATTTTGTTTTAAAAGTCAAATACACTTTAGAAATTATGTTAAGTGTAAAAGAGAGGAATAGGCTCCTTTTGTTTTTCCATATCTTGATTTGCATTTCCCGAAGCGTGGAAATAAGTTCTTCCATAAAGCATTTGCTTGGAACACTCGATAAGATCCACAAATGACGTGATTGATCAGATAGACTTGAGTGGATGTTTGGATAGATGTGTATAAAATGTAGAGTTAAGAGTGAGCGCGCTTTTAAGTTAATTATGATCAGAGGGAACTTCAAGTCAAAATATATGTTTAACTGGGGAAGTTACCTTATTAATTGTTATGAAATCATTAGGGACTGCTTACATAATTGCGCATAATGAAGGTTGAAACAGCTTGACCTCATTATATTGTTGTGCTAAACAGGTATATATCGTATATTTACTGTTTGTCTGATAAAATCTTAGAGAGATATTGTCGTGTATTTTGGTGCATGCCTTTACGTTCTTCTCTTAAGAGTACTTTCACAAAAACTTGGGTTTATTTGATCTTGTGGTCAATGTTTTATGCATTCACAGATGTAAAGTAAAGCATGGGGGTAGATGACGCATGGTGAATGTTTTTCTTTAATAGGGTGGTAAACTTATAACTTTGTTAAAGTGCAGGTTGACAATATGCATATAACGGACTACTAGAAATGTTTAAATTGCCATCGGTCATGTTTTTCCTACATTAGGACTGACTTCAAAGATCCTGGTTTTGGAAAACAATATATATAATTGCTAGAGTAAGATTTATTTCCACTTTATAGGATTAAAATTGTGACGAGTAAAACTGTGATATTTTCTCTTGAGATGGTGTTTTGAGATCTGATATGCGTATGGGATATAGAAGACGAAGCTGAAGGTTTACATTCAAAGTATATTTCAATAGCATAATGTTCTATGTGAAAAACTAATTTAAAAAACAGGCAGTTATGATTTTTTTCAAGCACTAAGTACTTGTTTCGCGCTAATTGGGCTCACTTTTTTTTGTCTTTTGCTTATCGTAACACTAATATTTATGTTTACATATTCAACATTGATTAGTTGGAAACTCCAGATGTTAAAAGAAGAAGAGATTGTCACGTTCCTGAAGAATACTTCATGTAGAAGCTAGCTGAGAGAAGTTAACCAGATAGATTCAACCTTTCGTTGGAGACAAAACATGGGGTTACGTGAATGCACTCAATCAAGCTACCTGTAAAGCTTTTAAAAGTCTAAATGAGGATCCTTACTAACTTACGCAAGATATCACAGCTACCATTCCAAGCAGAAGAGATTTGTACAAAATGAATAAACGAGAAATCATTATAACACATGGTGAATGTTCATGGAAGATGAACCAATAAATAGATTAATTAATTAAAGCACCACAAAAATACATCTATGTGGGGGTTGACCATGCAAAACTGACATTGTTAAACCTTGACAATGTTTTAAAAACATTGGAATTCGAGAAACATGTATTTTGTTCGTGTCACATAGTCACATACATACGGAAAGATTACCCTTCCATTCCGACTACCACAAAATAATTAAAAAATAGCAAAGTCGTAGGAGTCTCTTTTGAAATAGACTAGACTATAATTCTTTTGTGCTGGGACATCAGATTACATGAAACCACGATGTCACTTCAGAACCATCCCACAAGTGTTCTTCTTGCCTGCTAGAAATGGTTTTACTTTAAAGCTAACGCTTCTAGGCCTCTTATACATGCTTAAAATTTTTGAATTTTGCTATGCGATGCAACTGAAAGTTTTATTGAGCATTAAATGTATGATTTTCATTTCGTAGCTATTTTATTGCTCCTAATACTTTAACAGAAGGCTTAACTATGCGATTGAGAGCCCTCAAAAGTTTTGTAATCGCATATTCATTATTCTGGAAAGCCCGATACGTTCATGATATTCAGTGGAATAATCTAAATATGATACCAATTAACTGAAGCATTTTTGCGAAATCCATGAAATCGTAAACTGTTGACAACTGAGGTATCTGCACATTATATTTAAAATTAATAATGTGGAATTAGGGCGAATAATTACATTGGTTAAATTTAAAGCACATATTTAGTTTACTGCGTTAATTAGTTTACATAAGCAATCTTACTACATCGTCACCATATAAATTAAATAGGTTTGAAACAAAGTATGATAATGAATTTCTATGGAAATTACGTTGCAGACAATGGTCACGTATGAATCCTTGACATCAGAGTTTTATCACTCGTGTTGATATGTTATGATTGCGTCACGGCCAAAATGCGAAACGAGAGAAAAAACGTTATTTTGCAAAAAGAGAAACTCGATATCAGTGTTGAGATAATTTCTACGTTTTACGTCATAGTTATTTCATGGCGAAACACTAGACTATTCCAGATTTTAAAAGCAAAAAATGTTTTAAAGATTTAAGATTTAAAGACTGCGCGCACGCAGTTATCCGTGCAAGATTTTACGTGCATAACATGCACCTGATTACGTGCTTAAAAATCTTCAGACAAAATTTCAAATAAAAAAATATATTTTTTAATGAATGAACTTAATTAAATTATGAAATGGTGAATATATCCTAATTGCATTCAAGCACTAACCTCGGATACCACACAATCTTGAATGCTTAATTGATTATAACTTAAACTTTTTACTGGTGTTGTCAAGTTTTGATGAAATTGCGCGCGTACAACCATTCATAAAAGTTCAATTTTAATATATTGACACGATATAAGTCTTCTTACGGACGATGCAATATTCTTTTCTAAGTATTCTAGAAGTTTACCACCAGACATGTCAAAACAGTTTAGTTTGTTTAGATTTAGAACATCACGTGTGTACATTTAAAAAATTTGCTAAACATTACAATTTTGGCTTTAGCTGAACAAAGTTGCTAATATGTTTCATAAACCTTTTAAAAATTTGTTTAGTTTTGAAACTGCCTCTGATAAATAGTTTTCAATGAGCAAATTCTAGGTTAATGTCACTTGAAGTCTCAAATAATATTTCCTACTAGAACAGGTTTCCATTGAAGAAGCTCACTTCACGTCTTATTTACTCTTTATATTTGTTCCAAGCTGGCACATCGAAGGTTTGGTATTCCTCATAGAAGTTACCGTATGCAATAAGCAACCTGTCGTTTAGAAGCCCTAGGTATTACCTTTGAAACGATCTGCCAATTAGTCAAACTTTATTTTGCATTTTCTGCGAGCGATTAAACTTTGGTTTAAACTATACTTATTGGTACTTATTTTGTTAAGCAGATTCTAAACTTTATTTTGCATTGAATAATACTTTTAATTATTTCCAAATATTGAACGTTTCTCCACTGCTTAACAATCAGTTAAATTTTTCTTTCCAGATAAACACGCCTAATAAACGTGGATTTTTTTGTCATTATATTGACAGCTCTATTAAACTGTTAAAACTGTTCCAGTTGCATGGTTACATCCAAAGAGTCTGTAGAATCTGTCGTATTCCTTGTCTCAATATATACCTTCTTGGTTGAGAGGCAAAAGTCCTAAAAATTCACTGCCAGTTCGTGATGGCAACGGTTTTCAAAGGAAAAATAAAGCAACGACCAGACAATCATTGCATTGTGCAGGAACTGCTCCCCTATCGTCTTTCGTACTTATCACTTCATCTAGTAGCATTGTTCATTGTTCAAAAATTAATTGTCAATAGAAATTGAGAAACGAACAAGAGCAAGATTTAACTTGGAACTTAATGCCAGACGAATCTGGACACATGCCAAGAAAATTTCTGCTATATGAGTTGCATATAAATACTTCATTTTTAGTTAATTTTTAGTTTAGTGCGTTTTTAACTCCCGAACTTTAAAAAAACAGTCGCTTTGTGATTTTCATCAAATATTGGACACCCACTTACATACATAGTTTTGGAAGGAAATGAAATGATTATGGTTAAAACATTTTAATGTTCAAACAATTGATACTACTGTCACTACATTTTTTCAACAGTTCAGTTCACTATAAATTCAAAAAAAATCAAAATAAACCCCGGCCTAAATTGATTATGCATAGAACGAATTACACAGCCCTTTAATCCATTCTTTAACATTATTTGTATCAGTCATTTCTCAAAACGAAAGCTTTATAAAACGTGACATTCACTGATTAATTACTGACAGTTAAAAAACCTAAGGTGTCTGATAACGCCAATAGACTCGGATAATAAATACACAGTCCATAAAATAAATGGTCGCAACTCATTTATAAATATTTTAAAAGCATTATCACGGTGTGATAGAGCACCAAAAACTATAAAGACTTCAGACTAAATTTTTTTTATGATGATCGTTTGCGGGGAAGAGGCCTCCAAGGTCAAAACACATTCCACTTAAATCGAGCTAGCATTCTCAAAATTAGCCATTTTGATTCAAAACTACTTACGTTAGAACATCAATAAAATTCTCCTTCCTAAAAATTTTCGATTTTGAATTGTTTACAAATTAGTGTTTCGCATATGATTTTTTTCATGCTTAACTCGATAACTCGTGATTCCATCATAAATAACTTTTCATACAATTCAAAATCAAAATTTCATAATATGTTCATAATAACAATATATGATAGGTTCACTTAAAGCTTAAAGCATCATGCATAGAAAACTACCTGGCCGATCCTTTCATCACATTATGAAAATAAAAAATATTAACATCGTTTCTTTCTGCCTATGTTGATATGAGGAACGTCTATAGAAAAGAAGCTGAATTTACTCCCCTTGATGAATACCAATTGGGAATAAAGCCCTTAAACTGTAACTTTAATGCCAACTGATTAAGAATTAGCCGACGTCAGATTGTGGGTTGTAAATAGCATAACAGCCTTTTGTGAATGTTGATTCCTTCATTGAAATTCTATGTCTAGAACGTTACATCAACTAGGAAAAGATAGACCTTTAAAAATTTAGCATGCGTAATTTTGCGATAAATTTGATTATGAGAAGAGTAAAATGTCATCGGAACGGTATATTATGAATTTAGATTAATAAATGCATATAGTCCACCTGATATGTAATGGTTTTTTACAAATGTATTTTTTGCGCATCAAAATTTTAACGTTTTTTTGCTGACTAGTATCAAGAATTATAGATTTTGCAAATATTATGCCTGCATGCAATTTAAAATGTTCCAGAAAGAAAAAGCCAAACGCCGAATTTAAGAATTCTCCACAAATTAGAGATTCAGGTTTGTCGCCGGCTTTGAAATGCATGATCTGATGTGCGGTTTGGTAGTGGAGAAGTCGGATGAATCTTCAGTTGACTTTGGATGGAGCCATACCTCAAGTTAATTTGCAAATTGCAATAGTAATCAATCATTAAAGTTGGATTTGATGAAAAAGGTGGATAGTTGCAAGCGTGTACTTGAAGGAGTCTTTTATTGACCTGCGACCTGGCAATTGAGTTACTTGAGCTGTCGGAGGAGGGACTTGAGTCTGATCGACAATCGCTGGATTTTGAGGCTTTCTGGTACGGTGCAGATAATTAATTGATGGAGTGATTTCTAGATATTTATGATCCAGATCTTTCGTTCATAAATTATTTAAAAAGGGGTACTAATCGAGATGAACGAATTTTGCGTAAATTGATTTAGGTTCGAGTCAAGAAGAAGAGGAAATGGCGTCATCTCTGAGGGCAACCAACGCGAGAAGGCCACCTGTGCCGTTGATGGACATGGACTCCATCGTAATTCACGTTGGAAAAAGGGGGATCTCGAGTGGAGAAATTCGACAACTCTACTCCAGCTGTCAAGTCAACTTGTTGCGTGAAGACTTGGAAGATCGACGTGCACTCGAGATGGAAGGAAAAGCTAGAAGCGCCTCCCCCTCCAACTCTTCGGTCTCCAGCGGAGGGAGCCTGAGCGACCAACGGAGTGATCTGAGGAAATCCGAAGGGAAGAAAAGGCCCACGACCAAGGAAGGCACCTCCAAACGGAAGCGCGGAGGAAGAGGACCTTCCAAACCTGTGG
>JAQIXX010007393.1:0-10903 GCA_034700605.1 Willowsia nigromaculata | reverse complement strand
CGATAACTTCCAAATGGAAGCGAATTTTCAAATTCTGACTTTGGAACGTGCTACTGAGCACCTTAGCTTGGATGAGTTCGAAAATGGGCACTAACGGTCAACGGAAACCGTTAAAAACCGTTATAACGGTAATTTTTTGCACAATCAGCATAGGGCATGTGGGTGCTCATTCGAAAGGACTTTTATCACTGATCATTTTCAACACAAATTTTTTTCAAAATTTGTAACGGTTTGGCCGTTATAGAATTTTTAAATTTTCTTTCAATGGATTACTGTTCATCTGATCTAAGAGAGGTTTTGATATGAGCACCAACTGCCAACAGCAACCGTTAGAAAGCGTTATAACGGTCAATTTATACACAATGAACATTGGGCATGTGTGGTATCATTCAAACGAGGTTTTCAATATAAAATCAAATTTAGTGTTTTCCAAACTTCAAATTGTAGCAGGAAATTAATTAATAGTCTAATTTCGCCACGTTTTGTTTATTTTTGCCTGAAGTTTAGTAATTTCTGTATAATTTTTGCTCAAGTTTCGTCGCAAGGTCTCTATATCCTGTTGTCAGGTTTATTTTTATGATTCAATTCAACGCCTACAATTCCTCCAAGTTTATTGCGGAATACTAGTGATAAAAAGTGCTACATTAATTCACGATGAAATCAAAAGAAGAACAAAAAGTACTGCAATTAGATCCGCTGTTCAGATTCAGTTCGACATTCATTATCATAAAGCTAGAATGGAGAAAATTTAATGTCAATGATATTGACTGGAAAGTTTTTAAGAGCAAAGTACTTCATATAGAACCGGAGAATTGGAAAAAAACGAGCAACCGCCGCCTGATAACATACACAATGAGTATGCATCCTGCATTAAACACAGAATAAACTAAAACAAAGAGTCATTTGACCCTCAAAAGTTATCTGAAGAGTTCAATCAATTTCTTGCTGAGGGAGAGGCAGCTGTTCTCAATATGAAGAAAACTCAACAGCAAAAAATGAAAACTGTAAACCCCTCCATGGAACAAAATTCTTCAGGTGAAAATACTAGTGCTGAGGACAACAACTCTGAAAATAGTTCAACTAATGCTGCTGATAATTCTCATCAAAATTTTGCATTTAGCAGACAGGCTGGAAATCGACATCTACCCAACAAATGGCAAATCAACAAACAAAGTAATCTTCGGAAGCCACAGAACTTTGGTCGTGGAAGGAAGAGGAATAATTATAAACCTCCATCTTTAGGTGCGAAACCGTCTACCTCAAAAAATCAAAATACAGACCAATCACCAGTTCAACCCAGAAATGACCGTTTTGAAGATTTTACTTCCATCCTCAATAAAATCAAGTGACAGGATGAAGCCACCAAACCTAAGAGTAATCGCCGTTTTGTAAATATCAATAAATTATTTAATCTCACCAATCTATGTAAAAGTGAACATCAATTCTTCTTTAAATTGTACAAAGACACTCAAGGTCTCAATAACCTACATAATTTAACTAATATTAAGTTACCTCTGAAATTTCAATGTATGCTAAACCTTGGGCTTAAATATTGTGTGACAGGTCATCCCAATAAATCATATATTAATAAGCAGCTACAGGAAGCAGTTAGAAAAATATCGTGGCATTTATATTTCAAAATTAACAAAAGTTCGACTACTCCTAGTGATCTTGAATTATGGTATCATAAAAATAAAAAGGAATTCATGAAAATTAACCGATTACCAGCTAAAAAATGCCCACTTGAGTCACAGTTCTTCAATATAGATAGCCTAGTCAATAATGTTAGCAAAAAGCTAGTAATAGCAAAATCATCGTCTCATTTACAAAAATTAATTTATGAATTCATGCTTTTCTGCAATGCAAATAAAATTATGGTCATTGAAGCCGATAAAAATGCCGGCTTATGCATTGTAAAAGAACAAGATTATGAAAATGAAGTATTACGTCAACTACAAGATATGAATACATACCATCCCACAACAGAAGCTCATTTTAGAAATTCAATGCTTACGTTTCATGACAGATTAAGGTGTTTTCAAAAAAGTACTAATATATCAGTTCCTCTCTCAATGCTTTTACCTCAGATAGATAAGCCAGCAAACTTTTATGTACTCCCAAAGATACATAAACCCTTTGAGCAATTTCCAAAAGGGAGACCAATAAGTTCTACATTTAATAAGAGTAATAAGTATGCTAGTAAATTGTTAGACTTTGTACTTAAACCGTGTACCAATGCCATTAGTGATCTCATTATCGACACACAGCATTTCTTACTATTAATTGAAAATGTAAAATTAGATCCGAACAAAAAGTACACTCTTGTTACGGTAGACGTTGAAGCACTCTACCCAAGTCTTCATTTATCTGACTGCAAAAAACATTGTATTAACACCTACGAGAATAATTTAGTAAAGAACCTTAATTTATCTACTAGACAAATGAAAGATCTACTTCATCTAAGTTTAGAGTATAACTATGTAAAATACAAAGATGAATGGTATTATCAACATAAAGGCATCGAGATGGGAAACTCCGCAAGTGTCATGGTAGCCAATATTACAGTATTTAATGAAATTAGAGGAATGTTTCAAAATGTACCTGAAATTGTGTTTTATAAAAGGTTTCTTGACGACATTTTTCTAATTGTAGAGTCATCACAAATCTTAAATATGAAAGAATGGTTGAGTAGAAAATTAGTTCACAGGTATCTGAAATTTACCTTTGAGTTCAGTAATGAAGCTATTAATTTCTTAGATACTACAGTAAAGCTTAAAGATAATAAGTTACATACGGACCTTTTTATAAAACCTATGTCAAAACACTTATATTTACATGCTACATCTAATCATCCATCTCATTTAAAAAAATCCTTGTATTATTCTCAAGGTTTAAGAATCATACGAATTTGTTCAGATTTGTCATCAAGAAATGTTAAGCTAATTGAATTATTCCAGAAGTTTAAAATTAGATGGTATAATGATAACAATTTGTATTCAACATTCATAAAGTTAATTTACACAAGTAGAAAGCATGCACTACAACCAAGAAAAATGCTATTATTGAATTACCTATCTATTCACAACGTTGATATTTTAGAAAGGTATAATTTGTCTCAGTTTAGCCATAATAATGTAGAACAAAGAGAGAGAATACACATTATTTTTCCATTCTACAAGTCCATTCACAAATACACAGAAACAGTAAAATCCGCCATACGTGAAAACTTGCTGAGTAATGCAAGAAATGAATGGAGAGAATACATTGACAACATGGATATTATGCTAGTCTTCTCTCGTGTAAGAAATATGAGAGAGATGATAAGTTAGAGTTCACTTTTTACCTATCTGACGACTGCACAGCAGTGTGGAAAATTCTGTTAAATAAAATGGTATTTTAAAATTCAGATTTGGTGAGTTAAATTAATTATAAATTAATTATTAAGCATTATCTTAATTTGGTGGCTATAAATTAATTAATAATGATTTTAGTACTAATTATTGGATTCTATGACACTCATTTATATAATCATGATTTGTTACAATTATTTATGTCTTCGATTGATTGCTATTTTAGGCCTGATGAAGCTATGTTTAAGCGAAACTAGTTGCCAATAAATCTGTTTCCAACGATTAGTTTAAAGTGTAACGTGCAGTTTGATTTATTCAATCATATTGTGCTTTCCTCAATCAGCAAGTTGTTGCACACAGCGTGTTGCTTGAAATGGAGCACTGGCAGTTCCATATGGTATTGTCAATAGTTTGTAGTCTTCGATTTCTTTGGAAGGGTGATCACGCCATACAATACGCTGCAGATTGGAATCTTTTTCACTCACTAAAAACTGTCTGAACATTTTCGCTATATCTGCCTTTATAGTTACTTTGTGCAATCTGAACTTTAACAATAACGTAAAAATGTCATTTTGAATCGTAGGACCCACAAGAAGACAGTCATTCAACGATACACCTGATGATGTTTTGGCGGATGCATTGTACACTACTCTAAACTTTGTTGTCGTTGAGTCCGGTTTTAAAACAAAATGATGACATAGGTAGTTCGTCACACCCAATTTCTCGTTCACCTCCCCCCTTGGGACACGTATCATGTGTCCCAACTGTATTGCTTCGTCCATGAATTTGTTGTAATCTTGTCGGTATTCTGGATGCCGAACAAGTCTTCTTTCCACTTGTTTAAGCCTGTTAATGGCTATATCTCTTGAATAACCCAACTAATTGATGTTAGACTTGATAGGCAGCTCAACACAAAATCTGCCTGTGATATCCCTGGTGTGTGTATTTTGAAAATGCTCTTCACATTCTCGCTCCTCTTCTGTATAAAATTTGGGTTGTGGTATCTCCTCCAGTTCCCACAGCCGCTTCACAACATTGTCTGTATCACACTGCACATGATTAACACAGATGGTATTGCCCGTGTTAACTGAGATACGGCCACCCACCGCCCATCCGAAGATTGTATTTTGTGCGTAGGGCTTGTTGCCGTCACCACTGATTTTTCTGTTGAGTTGAATAGGCATTGTGTATTCATTCCATAATATGATGTCGATTGGTCCCTTCTGGAAGTAATTGGGGTCTGCCAACTTAACTCCCTCGAGATGATTCCAATTGCCTTGAATGGAGAAGTCTGGTAATGCTTTTGTTACATTACTCATCACAATAGCCGTCACATCCAAATGTTCATCATACACTTTGGAGTACAGTCTGCACGAAACTTTTCCTCTTGAATAGCCTGCTACTGTTCCTCCAATTCCTCTGATTAAAGTTTTGTCCCACTCACGTTTAAGGCATAATGCCTTCACACACTCTTCACGAATAATTGTTCCTTGTGATCCACCGTCGAGTAAGATACGTACATCTACCCATCCACCACCATGCACTTGTATCTTTGCCACGGCAGTCGACAGTAGTACATCCGTGCTATCGTTGCTGATATGATGAGATGTAGTTGAAGTATCCTTACTTGTACTTGGAGGATTTCCTTGTATTGGTTGCTGCTCACTTCTGCTGTAGTGAAGAAGAGAGTTATGGCTCCGGTTACACGTTTTACACTTCGACGTACTCTTGCAATCCACCGTCTTGTGATTAGGTTTTAAGCAATTGAAACAGAGCGAAAGACGTTTTACAGTGTCATTACGCTCCTTCACAGTTAATGTTAGAAATTTTCCACACTTGAATAGCGGATGCTCCGCCTTACACAAAACACATTTGGTTGTACTTTGGCTGCTGCTGCTAAAATGAGATGTTGTCGTCTTCTTGTCATTTGATGCATGTGATCTCACAATACTGCCACACGCATGTAAGCTTCTAATGTACTGTTCTAGAAAATCACAGAGTTCTTTGAATGTCGGGAGGGCAGTCCCATGTAGCTGTAGAGCCCATTGCTTCCTAGTCTCACCATCTAACTTTTCCACTGTTGTATGCACAAGAATGGTATCCCAATGTTCTGTTGGTTGTTTAAGTACTGTCAACGCACGCACACACTCATTTGTTAAGTCAACTAGCTGTTGAATTTGTATAGCTGAATTCTGCTTGACTGCTGAGATATCAAAGAGTCGACGTGTCTGTGAAAACACTATCTCACGCAAGTTGTTGTATCTGTTGTTTAAGAGTGTCCACGCCTCCTTGTAGTTATCACTGGTTATTTGTAGATTCTTGATAACCTTCTCTGCATCGCCTATCACATAAGACTTCAAGTACTGTAACTTTTGCACATCACTGAGTGTAGTTTGGCTGCCAACGGCAGCAATAAAAAGTTCTTTGAAGGACATCCACTCATCGTATTTTCCAGAGAACTTGGGAATATCGAGTCGTGGAAGCTTGACTGATGATGACTTAGCTGCACCTCCACATACATGAGTTCCTCCTCCCGTTGATGGTGCTGGTGTGTGCTGCGCAGGCTGTAGTTCCTCTATGATGTTGTCTATCTCCGTCACAATTTCTATGAACTTATCCTCAGCATCGTATCTCTCTTTGAGTTGTATACCCAGCTCCGTCTCATCGTCCTTTGTGTGCTCTTCAATTTGTTGCTCTAGTTCCTCAAATCTCTTGATGTGCTGTTCTGTTGACAGCCGGCGATTTTTCAACCCAGTGACACTGACAGTAGTTTTGTCCACGCCCTTGATGTAGTTGAATGTCTTCGTCAAACTAGACTTAACCACGCCGCGATGATGTTTCAATGTAGATATGTCCATGATGAATGGGGTAGGACTGTCCAAACGCACTGTCACAACCACAGACTCGACGAAAAGTTTTAGGATGATGGGGCAGGACTGTCCAAACACATTCACACTCAAAAGTCACAAAAACGATGGAAAATTGTAAAAATTTCACAAAATTTTCACGGATACGTCACTGATAAAAGTTTTCAAGGGTCCAGGGGGCACTTATCATCACTAGATCCGGTTCGAAGGACCATAAAATGTGCGTTTTTCGACATGAAAAGTAATATGAAATTCTGAGTTTATGATGAGGGTGGTGATGATGGTTCTCTGTGACTTCTTAAAGCATTCGAAATAAGATGATAAGTAGTAGCACAATGAAAATGATATGATAAATAATTGCCACGATGCAATTAACACAACTGGAATGATTGATTAGTTTTAAAATGTCCAATTAAGAGAATTTAGTTTAATTTAGTTAGTCAACGATACTCAATATAGAACAAGGGAATTTTGGACAAGTAGAAAAAATAGGTACAACCGTTCACGAAGACGTACAGACAGCAACAGAGCTCCTCCATACAAGAAGCGGAGGATAACTCATCTCTTCACAATCCCAATACATAAAAAATACATTGACTTCTTTTTAATACGTGTACATTTATGACTTATCATTACTCATCACACATACAATTCTCCAATTTTACACACGTCATCTCTACATACTTGCACATACATAAATGCTTAGTTTCTTAAATTGAAGACACACCACCTCATCATCAACGACCATCTCAATACCGTTCTAAAGGAACGTACACTCCCCCCGTAAAACTAGGTTTTACAAGAAATGTGAAAAGTTACACAAAGGAAAGGAAAAGGTTTTAAGGAGAGGACACGAGATCAGGGGGCCTCCCATCACCGCCTCCTTCTAGTCAGGAATTAGGTAAGGTGTCCGGTCACGAGATCAGGGGGCTTCCCATCACCGCAACCAGATCTTGTAGTAAGGTTAGAAAAGGAGTAACAACACATATAATTACAATTATTGCTCATTTACGAACAAAATAGGAGTGAGTTTCACAATTGGTCGTTTTGATTCTCCCAAAGACGTCTTCAGTGTCACAACTCTAACTAAGCCGTCACCACCTGTATGTAGTTCGATAACTCTTCCCATTCTCCACCGCATTGGAGGAAGATTTTCATCTTGAATAATTACAAGATCCCCAATACACAAATTTTCACGTTTACACTTCCACCTAAACCGTTGCTGAAGAGTTGACAGTTACTCCACCCGCCACCGCTTCCAGAAATGTTGAAAACACTGCTGCGTGTATTCCCATCTTGATAGTCTGTTCATATTGGTCTCTGTATAGTCCTGTTGAGGTAAAGATGTAAGAGCATGACCAACCAGGAAATGTCCTGGAGTCAGAACTTCGAAATCATTTTGATCAGATGTCATTGCTCCCAATGGTCTTGAATTCAGACATGCTTCTACTTGACATAATATGGTGTTGAACTCCTCGAAGGTCACAGCTCGTGTTCCAATAATTCTTCTCAAATGATATTTAACTGACTTCACGCCAGCTTCCCACAGACCACCTTGATGTGGGGACGCAGGTGGGTTGAACTTCCAGTCGATCCCACGTCGTGTCAGCTCCATCTCGATTATGTTGTTGTGTTCACTGCTACTCATCAACCGTTGTAACTCCTTGTCTGCTCCGGTGAAATTTGTACCACAATCTGAGTACATAGCAGCTGGAACACCTCTGCGAGAAACAAATCGCTTAAATGTCTCAATAAAACTCTCAGTAGTCATGTCACTCACGGGTTCTAAATGCACAGCCTTTGTGGACATGCATACAAAAATACAAAAATTACCCTTAAACTGTTTCTTTCCACGGCCGTCCTTCATTACTTTCAAGTTTATCGGTCCAGCGTAATCACATCCAGTGTGCAAAAATGCCCTTCCTGCTGTTACTCTGGAACTTGGTAGGGACCCCATCAGCTGACTCATCTTCTCCGCCTTATATCGCCTGCAGACGACACATTTTCTCACTGTGAATCTAATGTTGTTTCGCCCATTCACAATCCAGTATCTGCACTGAAGGTAAGCCCACACCATTTTCGCACCACCGTGTAAGTTGTTATGATGAGCATCCAAAATTAATAATTTCGTAAAATGTGATTCACCTGGTAATAATATTGGATAATTACTGTACGTAGGTAAGTTTGACTTCTGAAGTCTACCACCAACACGAATGACATCATCTTCATCCAGATAAGGATTCAAAGACAGAATTTTGTTTGTTGACGGAAGTACCTCCTTTCTTCGTAGCAGTTCCAACTCAAAAGGAAAGAACTCAGCTTGCACTATTTGAACGATCTTGGTTCATGCCGCGTCTAACTCTTTCACTGATAATTTGCCACTTCTTCGTTGCTTGCTTCTACAATTGTCTAAAAATCTCAACACGTAAGCCAAAACATATTTTAGTCGAATTAAACTAGAAAATCTGTCAATAAAGTTACTGTCAGTATTCACATGGGCCATAATCACAATTGCATTCTTCCTCTCTTCCAAGTCTTTATGAGATTTGCTGTTAACGCTGACACGTGGAGGAAGCGTCTGTGACGAAAGCCAAGCAGGACCATTCCAACACAAATTGCATGATTTCAATTCAGTTGCGCTCATGCCTCTGGACACAATGTCAGCTGGATTTTCTTCTGACTTCACATGATTCCACCTTTCAAATGGAATAGCTTCCTGAATAGCTGCAACTCGATTCGCCACAAACGTTTGCCACCTCCCTGGATATGACGCCAGCCACTGAAGAACAATCATCGAATCTGTCCAAGCAAATACTTCACAGTTTAAATTTAAGCTCTTTTTAACAATTGTTACTAATTGAGATAGAAGCACAGCTCCACACAGTTCTAATCTCGGCAAACTTGTATTTTTCACAGGTGCCACTCTCGATTTTGCGGCCACCATGTAACTGGAAAATGTCGTATCATCATGCTCACACCTTAGGTAAATTACAGCTCCGAATGCACGTTCTGAGCTATCACAAAATGCATGCAATTGTACATTTTTCACTCCATCACACTGAATCCACCTTCTAATTTGGACTTGATCTATGTCTTGTAATTGTTGACAGTATGATTTCCACAATGAACTCAAACTATCATTTAAGTAATCATCCCTCTGGAGATTGTCTTTCCACAGCTGCTGGATAAATATTTTAGCATTTATCGTCACTGGAGAAACAAACCCCAACGGATCAAACACCTTTGCCAATTGTGATAGCACCACTCTTTTTGTAAGCTTTTTGGAACTTTCATAATTTATTCGTCCAAAACAAAACACGTCTTCTACTGAGTTCCATTTCACACCTAATGCTTTTACACTGCTTTCCTTATCAAAAGTTGTTGGTTGCAGTTCTCTCACGTCCTCAGGAATAGTATTTAGCAGCACTTCGTCATTTGATGACCACTTTCTAAATTCAAGACCAGCACTTGATGCTACTTCATTAAGTTCTCGTACTAACTGAATTCCTTGCTTTGTATTTTCACAGCTTCCAATTAAATCGTCGACGTAAATCTCAGATGTCATCTTCTCAGCTGCCAACGGAAACTTCTCCTTGTTTTCAAGCCAATAAATCTGTTTCCAACGATTAGTTTAAAGTGTAACGTGCAGTTTGATTTATTCAATCATATTGTGCTTTCCTCAATCTCCCTCAGTTTACACTTTTAAGTATCATCTGATCCTAATCGTCAACAACAGATATGTGTTCGAATCCAGCTACACCACCTCCTGTTCCAGAAAATATTGAAGAAGACGAAGTAACAGCATCTGGGTCATCCAATGGTAGCGGAAGAGGGGTCAAGAGAGGAGCAGATGAACAACTTGATGCTCCATCCTCCAAACATCCCGTCATCCAGTCTGCTTTAACTAAAATGCTAACGACCATCGACAAAAACAAAACCTTATCCATTCATAATTACCTTCATCGGCAAGATGAGACAGTAGTACAAGAGTACTTGACCAAATTGACCAACCTCAATTTTTATCCTAAAATTCCGACAACAGAAGATATCTATAATTTGCCTAATTCCACGTCTGCAGCCACCGACATCTCCAAAACTTGCCATGCTTCAGTAATTTCAACATTAATGTCGTATTTTCAAGTTATCTACTTTCAAGTTAACATGATGGAATCAACATCTCATCGAGTAGCAGTGATTCCAGTGCAAGCAAAAATACTCATTCCATGCTTTCAACTTACTCCACAAGCTGACCTCAAAACACATACAACTCTGAAAGAAAATCTTTCACGTCAACTCCAATTCAACGCCTACAATTCCTCCAAGTTTATTGCGGAATTACTAGTGATAAAGAGTGCTACATTAATTCACGATGAAATCAAAAGAAAAACAAAAAGTACTGCTATTAGATCCGCTGTTCAGATTCAGTTCGACATTCATTATCACAAAGCTAGAATGGAGTTCATTCGAAAATTTAATGTCAAGGATATTGACTGGAAAGTTTTCAAGAGCAAAGTACGTCATATAGAACCAGCCTGGAGAAAAAACGAGCAACCGCCGCCTGATCACATACACAATGAGTATGCATCCAGCATTAAACACAGAATATACCAAAACAAAGAGTCATTTGACCCTCAAAAGTTATCTGAAGAGTTCAATCAATTTCTTGCTGAGGGAGAGGCAGCTGTT
>JAQIXX010007392.1:0-10904 GCA_034700605.1 Willowsia nigromaculata | reverse complement strand
GGATTTTGGTTAGGTTTTAGAAAAAAATAAATTTGAAGGTCATTTTGGGCAATTTTTGAGAACATTTGGCATAAAGTATTACGGAAAAATTTTGAGCTTTTTTGTTTTTCGGAATTTTTCCCCTTCTCGCTTTTGCCAGGGGGGGGGCTCGAGCCCGGCCTGCCCACCCCTCGCTGCGCTGGTGGAAGGAACCCTTTTATTGTAAGAACTTTTCCATAAGAAGGATACCCTCACAATAACTTATTGATAGAAATAAACATGCATGATACACAAAATCACGTTCGCTGCGTTAAAATGTAAAGCTCGTGATAAGAAATGAAAACAACCCTTGTCATTTAAAGTGCATCTTTGTTTTTAGCATTTTATTTTAGTTGATATTACATGCATACTTTCACATGCTTGACGATATTCTGGACTGTAAACATGTAAAGCAGGGCAGAGTCAGTTTGTGTAGAAAAATGAATATACGTTTAGAGTAAAAAAATCCAAATTATCATTTGACTTTACCGCAACAAACAGAGAAGCAATTATTTCCTGAGAGGGATGAAAAGCAAAGACAGGTTGCCAAAATGAGCACATAAAAGAATGTTGTATATTTGCTCAATCTGAGACTTCACACATTATCCATTTTTTATTCCACTTCAGTTTCAGACAGAAAAATGTTTTATATGAAGGAACCCTTTCATATTTAATCCTTTGCTCGACATTTCATTCCGTCTCTAAAATCACGAAGGTATCTTTATAATATCAGCAATATGGGATAATATATTTTAACTATCAAGCTGAAAAGATTTTAATAAAAACGTTGTTCATATACCTGTTGCATATTACTGTGTGTGTTTAGAACGCATTTTTGTTTCTCCTAAATTGATCTGCTACTTTTCTACGTACCTCAAAGCTAGGAGATGAGCACTCAGCATTTTACATTAATATTCCACTTGCACTTTATTTACTAAAAATCACATGCAACCGTTCATTTACCCAGCAACACATGCACTCCACTCTGATCTCAATGCCCCAACAGTAATTCCGATCTAGTCGAGTGTTTCTCCAAATATTTCACATCTGATGTTTGTTTACATTTTGAGAAGCAGGTGACTCCTGTCTGGAGCTGTTTTCATCACTCAGTATTCAGTAAAAGTTTTCATTCTAAAGTTATGAAATTTTGTTAGATTTTTATTGTTGATTTATTTCGGTAAATGGTGAACGTTGTGCTCGATTAAATAAAATTTCGTACTACAGAGTATGAAGCACCAATTGCATAAACAGGCTGTAAAGATCTCCAAGTGTAGATTTATTTGATCGCACCAAGATTATTATGATGCTGTACAATTATAGGCTTATGGGCAAAAATTAGACTTCACCTTAAAATAAGCAAGTGACTGATTGATATACAACGCAAGCAATTTAAAGAGAACGAGGACAAACATAGAGCTTTCCTCCAGAAATGGCAGAAACTGAAACACCGGAAGCCTTACTAAATGATGAGGTGAGTAATTTCTAGCACAGATTTTTACAATCAATCATCCTTGCCGAAAAGGGGATCAATAGTGGCATAAGGTACCATCATTTTGTTAGTCTAACAAATTTAATTTCTTGTAGGTACTTGACAGCATTTTCAAATATCTGGGCTACAAAGATCTAAAGTCATGTCGAGAAGTGGGGAATAAAACTTGGCTGCGAAACTCAAAGAAGGCTTGGTCGGCACTAACAAAAGTGGTGCTTGTACAAAACGAGGGAGAACCCAACCCAATTTTGGAATTTATCAATCAAACTGAGACTCACTCCTACGCCATCAACTACAAGTTAAATGGCATTCAAGAAAATTACTTTGGGTTTTGGGAAAGGCTTGGCCATTCCATAAAAGAATTGGAGTTGTCGCAGTGCATCTTTAATTCCATGAACGACTTTCGTCATGCGATTTTTACACAGTGTCCCAATCTGGAAAAACTCCTTGCATCTCACATCAGTCTAGAAACCGAAACAGACATTGGGAAACCCACAAAATGGGAGGATCTTCAGTTTGGAAAACATAGCAATTTAATGTATATTGACTTATTTACTCCAAGAATGCCAATGTCCTGGATGGAATTGTTGTCCCAATTCCCAAAGTTGCAGGTAATACCATTTTATGAGCTTTTTGATTCACACCAAAAAAACTTGTCTATTTCTGCTTTCTCCAAAAGTTATCTGTAAAAAAGAATGTGAGGGATTTCACTTTGGTACTTTGAGCAAAATAACATGAAATTTTATGATAACTTGTGCCACGTAAATGCTCTGTTTTTTGCTTTTAGTTTTTAAAAACGGTTGTGTTTGACGTTGACGTGTTCAGGGCGATCTCAATCATTCGCCAACACGACCCAAGCATGCTCAACCTGAAGCACATAGAAATAACGAACATGTTTCCCGGAAGTGACTACGACGAGTCTATTCGTCCTGTTTTTCTGGATCCCAAACTGTCACTTGAAACGATGCACATGGAAGCTGGCAGTTGTCAACCTGAGACATTGTTGGATATTTTGGATTGGCATGCTAAATCTCTTAAAAAACTAACTTTGAATGGCGACTTAATCCAAAATCGCATTTTGGGTGGTGATGGGAACGGACTTCCCGTTATTGGATATCCTCGACAACCTCTTCAAATTTTAGAGGAACTAAATGTCATCCATTGCATCTTTCCGGCGGACATTTTCCGTTTTACTCCTAATGTGAGAAAAGTTGATCTTCGTTTCCACCATCCGTCCTTACACAATACATTGGAAAGGGCTGAGCGCAACGTAAGGGTTAATATCTGCAAGGATTTAACCCTTCATGTGGAAGAAGAATGGGGAGATACTCCCGACTCAGATTTTGAGTTTTTCCTGAAGACATTTCCCAACGTGGAAAAACTTACCGTCAGCAAACTTACCAACAGTAAATTTTCTACGATTTGTGAGCACCTCACAAAACTCGTGTCATTTGAAATTGACGAGAGTAAAGTTGATGCTACAGGGCTATTGGGATTCAACCCGGATTCACAAACCGATGGTTTTGATCGTAATCCTAACATTACAAACTTGAAAGGTAAACTTGCAACTACATTTTGTGGAACGCGGAGTAAAAATTGATAAGGGTTTGAAGCTTAAGTTTTTGTTCGTTATATGGAACACAGATCTAAAAACGTTTACTATGGCTGTAGCCGCTTTTGGACATGGGGTTCAAATGAAAAATTGTAACGATATTTTTGAAGAACTGAAAAGGCTTCCTCATCTCAAGAAATTTGAGCTAAGAAACTATCAGGTAAATAATAAATGTTATTATATATTAGTTTAGAGTTTATGCCGATTTTTGATAATGTTTTTAGCTGGAAGAACGTCAGATCTGGGAGGGCATTTTTGCCAAATACTCAGGTCACTAGATGAACTGGATGAGACCAAGACTTATTTGACCTTGCCGTTATTGTTATCTGTTGTATACCACTGTGTACCGACATAAATAAATTTGCTTTGAAAAGCAGAAAGTAATTTGTTAAAATTTGTGGCACAGCTAGATAAAATTATTAATGCATTTTGGATTTAATGAGCTATTTTGAATTATCTAAGTTTACGTTTTTGACAGAGATAACGTAGCCAACCACAAATTCTATAGAAAGATTGTAGAGTTTTTTTTTACTTTTCTAATTTTTATACAATTAGTCACTTACTAAAGATTTTGCATTATATTCATAACACCATTACATCAAAAATATTTTATGCACATTAGTGTAAAATTGATTAACATGAATAAGATGGATATATTATCATTGGTTGATGATGCAAAATATGTATCTCAATGAAGAAAGAATTGAAAATTAGCGGAAAACTTTCACCAAATTCAATTTAGTTTTAAAAAAATTTGTGTATAAAAGTTAATTAAATTTTTTTCTTAGAATTTGTTACAAATTCGTTATTGGAATAAAGTTATAGAAGTGTGAGTTTAAATTTTTGTATGAAGTTTAAACATGGGAGTTATTATCATTGCTTGACAATTTATGTTGTTATGTAATAATCTAAATGAATCAGCTAGATTAAATACTTAAGATAGATTTCCACAATATAAAATAAAATAACTGATTAAGTCGTGGACAGAATCTAGTGCAACTAAAATGTTTCATTTTAATCTGCTATAATTATACGCGATTGTACACAAGCGTTTTTAATCGAAAGAATTTCTGACTTTTCTACCAAGAAAATTTCATTTACTTATAAAATTTATGTCTATGTGCTAGTAAAGTTGTAAAAGTGTCTGTGACTATCTTTATTTGAACTATTTTTGATGAATTATGAGAAGGATATTAAATAGACTAGGATTTATCTTTGTGATTAGCATTTATAATTGTTTTTAAATACTTTTAAGTATATGAGAAGATACATGTACTAGTAATGGTTTTATGGTCACCAGGATCTACAATTGCACTGCTCAAGTTTTCATAAGAGATTACGTTACCATTTAATAAGACTGGTAGATTCTGTGTATTTGATTCAAGACAAAGGACCAGGAAATGAATGAAATCAAGCTGCCCAAAAATGAGTTTCGTAACTATAACCAAATCACAGAAAACTAATGAATCATTTAAAAATTATATGTATTCTGTAAATAGGGAAAACATAGTGGTCCGACACTAGAAATAATTGACTAGGCTGCGGTTAGTACTATTTATCTTTAAACTTTTGCATATAAATATTTTAATGTCCTCGTCACAACCATTTAGATTATTTTAATCTTTGAAAACACTTGCATGTAAACTGTGTGCAACTTTTTAAAAGTTGAAAGTAGATAACAGATTTGTAGTAAGCATATTTTAATTCACTTAAATGTATTATCCATAGCAGGATGTTTAGCGAAATGTATGCGTCGATTAACTTAAAGAATAAAGGTGTTACTTGAAAAGGATACACTAAACATTATTGCTCACCCATAAAAGTAATTGAAAAAGTTGTGTTTGGAGTAAAAAAAATTATAATACTTAATGGGAAATTTTCTTTGTGTGAAATGATTCCTTTTGATTTGTAAATGCATTTAAATATCTACCAATGTTTCAGGAGGAAACACAGCCGAAAAACAGGCTCACGTCTTCGTTCATTCGCTTCTGAATACATGCGGTCCATAAAACCACTGTTCATAAATTAAGTAACAAAATGGAACTCCTTTCATAAATGGATGCACAGGGTGTAAAGTTGTTGCCGACAGAACACTCTCATATTATGTATGGACCCAAAAAACCCATCCAAACTGATCCAACCTGATCAAAACTCATCCTAACTCAACCAAACTCATTCAAATCGTTATGGGGCCAGACAGTACAAATATAAAGTCATTTAAGCTTTATCCTGCACAAAACGTACAACATTGGAATCAAAAGACATATTACGTAAATGCAATGCACCTAAAATGAACAATGCCATCAAAATCTATATGCATGCACACTAAATAGATAAACGAAAGCTGTGTTCAAATAAGTGAAGGAGTCCATGACTCCAGCAGAGTTAATATCCTGCATGGGGCTGTCTACTTATAACAAATAATTTTCTGCTGCCTCCACTCTCACTGCTTCTCTGTCTACTAATTTTTGTCAAATCAAACTGGTAAAGAAAGAGCAAGTATTAAGATACCTTTACTGCAGAAAGGTATGCCCGAAATGGTCATTTTTATACAAAATTTTTACCAACGATTTTATCACCCTTATTTGGCGGTTTTGTCACCCCAATTCGATTTTTCTGCTCGAGGAGCTAAAAGCGGCAAAAAAGGGTGCAAAATCTGCCCAAAAAGTGTGCTTAATCGGCCTATCCCCCTTTTAAATAACTGATATTTTAAAGCCTTTGTCAGTCCAAGGGAAGATACTTCGTAAAAATCCAATAAGATTTCATAGGAAAGCGAAATAAAACTTGATATGTAAAATGCTGAGGAATTCTTTTAAAACTCACAAGAATATAATCTCTAATCAACTTTTAATTGCAATAATATTAGAATTCCTGACTAAAAGACATAAGGTATCGTATTGCTGCATGCATTCCGTATCACAATTACGAATATAACTATTATGATGTGAAATGTGGAGTTCTATTTAAATCAAATTGACTTGTCAACAATTACACAGCAGTATGCACGCAAAACAAAATCAGAGTCTGGATAAATGAATAGAATGAATAGGGGTGCGTGCTTACAGAAGATTAGATTGTAACGCAGGGATAGACATAACATGACTTGCATGACAAATATATTTTAGATATTTACGAATTTTAATTTAAGAGGCAGTGCAGTTGTCGTGCCTTGCATCCTTATCTACCACCATTTATTCCCACATGACGAAGTTGCAAAGGTTCACGCTCTAATGATTGACAGTGACTAAATTTCAAGTAATATCCGAGAAATCATGTAGACATACACGCAGACACACAGAAGGACAGGATGTCTAAAATAATAAATACTTTATTTGCATAAAATGCATTCAGTAGTTAATAAAACAAAATAGTTTGGACACTCAATTAAAAGCTATTACTTTAAATACGGATTTATAAATGTCTCTAGAAATGCGGTTAATTCCACTACTGCGAAAGCATAAATATTATGCAATGGTTTTCTCGTTTTGGTAAGAAATTTGTTGTACCCAACAAATTTTATTTTACATAAGTAACTATTTTACTTTTATTTCGCTCAACTAGTAAAGAGAAAACAAGTATCTACGACGCTGACGATTTCAGTAGCGACTGCACTGATTAGTGTATTTCGAATGAATCTATTAAAACTTTACCACAACAAAAAAAATTTTGGACTTGAATATAGAAAGATTTATAACTGAATCTAACGATAGTTTATACGTTAACCGGAAGTAGGAGTTATTTTCAATAAATTTTATTGAAAGCTTCATTGCATGCACGCAAATGTCGGCAATGACGACGTTTTCAAAGCTATTGCAATCATTCGTCAACACGATTCAAAGATGCTCAAACTGACCCACATCAAAATCAATATCTATTCAGATGACGAATGCAACGAAAAATTCGTTCGTTCGGTTCTTGTCGACCCCAATCTCTCATTAGAATCAGTACACATAAATGCTGGACACTGGAAACCTGAGACAGTGCTGGATATTTTGGACCTCCATGCCAAATCTCTGAAAGAGCTCTGTATTCAAGGTGACCGATTCCAACTGTTCATGCAACTGCCCCGCCAACCCCTCCAACTTTTGGAGGAGTTAAGTATCGAACGTTGCCTTTTTTCTGTTGACATTTTCAAATCTACACCAAACGTGAAAAAAGTTTCCCTTTCTCGTAACGATATCTTCAGAATCCATTCAGCACATTCTGAGGCCAATATAAAGGTCAATACCTGCAAAGAATTGACGCTATTTGCAAACAACTACTCGGATTTTGAGATTTTACTCAAAGCGTTTCCCAATGTCGAAATATTTGTGACTAAAGAGCTCAACAACTTGAGATTTTCCATGATTCGTGAACACTTGAAGAATCTCGTGTCTCTTAATGCTATTTCCGGGAGTGAGTTGGATGTTGTCGGACTTTTGGGATTTAATCCTAGTTCCAAATCAAAGGACAGGATTTGTAAAGCAAATATTACAAACTTGAAACGTACGACTTCGCACTTATGGGTTGGCAATGAAAAAATTTCAGTGGTGAAATATAAAATGAAATGACTGGAAGTTGTATGCTTGATCTCAGGTCTGCAATCATTTTCAGCGGTTGCATATTCATTTGAGTCAGAAATAATTGAAATGATGAATGGTAACATTATCCTCCAAGAACTGGAGTCGCTGCTTCATCTCAAAAAGTTTGAACTAAAAAATTACAAGGTAAATGACACTATTGGTAAATAATCTTTCATCTCAGAAAATGTAAATATTTATTTCAGCTTTGATTAATACTTTTAGGTGAGCGGAGCAAAACCGATTTGGAAGACTATTTTTGGCAGGTACTCCGGCCAGTAGATTAACTACCTTTAAGTTTGGAACTGTACTGTCAAAAAAAGTTGTTATATTTACCGTTTGGCAACCCAACTTAATATTTTTAAAAAAATATGATAGTTCTGTGATAGAATTGTTGCAATACATATATTTCAAGGTCAAAAATACAAAACAATCAATTTTCTTACTTGTAACTCATATCAGTCATGTAACCATGTGATTTCTTTAAATACGAGTTTGCGAGTGCAAAATCGAGTTTTTGTTTCTTCACCTCGGTTTAATTATTTGCTAGAAATCAATTGAATGTAAACCGTCGTAAACTATCTGACTGGATTAACTATTCAAACAGATTCACTGATGGTTTTCGTTTCGTTTCGGTTTTAAGAAAGCTACTATTTTATTCTGCCAAAAACGATGCTATCAACGAAACCTTAACATTTTTAAACTGAAGTCAGTATAGGTGATAGTAAAAATTAATAGTTAGTTAAACAGAATAACATCTGAAACCTAATTTCGAAAGTATTTATAAATCTTTTGTAGTCATCATCACGAGCTAAATGAGAGTGGGTGCAGTTCTTTTTTTATTAAAAATTGCGCTACTTTGAAAAGATTGCAGAAAAATTATATTGGATTCAACTATTGTAAAAATACCTCAAAATCTTTTATCTAATTTAATTTCAAATTCCCATATATATTATCACATATTTGCAACTTGTTTTAATGCAACAATAATATGGAGTGTGAATTATGTGCATACGTCACAGAAAAATTTTGTCATGAAATATAATACAGTCGTTTTTATGGTTTTATAGAGTTTTTAAAACATACCGACAAGAGTTTCTGTCTGCCCTAATAGTAAAATAAAGTTGGTTATTGATTGATGTTGCAAATTGTGTGAATCTAATAAACTTTTTACATTTTAATGTGAGTAGTTTTAAACCTAGCGAGAGCACTAAAACCCTCATATTTTTGAATTCCAATGTCACATATACCTTACGATAGCTGGTCTCAAACCTAATTATTGTGCATGGTATGAGACTTGCAGCTGCTCCTTGGAACAAAAAAATTGCATCTGAATCTTAATTTATCGTTAAGGTTAAAAATTTGGGCCAGTTTTGGCAGAAATTGCAATATACCTTTTTAATTATAATAAACCTGAAACTTTAAAAGCATGAACTTTAAAGCTGTAAATTTGCATCTTAGCCGATTAGAGGAAATGAAGAATTTTGCTTTGTTTTAGAAATTTCAGCTTTCGGGGACTTTTTTTATTTCACCGATTTTATCAGTATGGAAATTATTTACTCCTTCATTGCATTGTATTCACATAATAATAACTGAGTGACAAGAAAACAAACTTGTGTACAAAAGGATTCTACTTGCATTTTGCATACAACAGTACACGCAACCGTTCCCATTATCCGGCTACAGGTGCATTCCACTCCGCCCAAAATGCCCCAACAACAATTCCGATCTCGTCAACTGTTTCTCCAAATAGTTCACATCTGATATTTGTTTACATTTTGTGAAGCAGTTGACTTTTTTCAAAGTTATATTGTGCATTCAAGATCATTGTGTGTTTTCATAACCAAGTCAAATGTTACATCCATTTTCCGTTCGTAATTCTCTCTCAATAAATATAGAGCTTTTCAGATTTGAATTGAACAAAATAAAGTAAAGAAGAAAACTGGCAATACCTCTAAAATACAATTCTTATATCGCACATTTCACCTTTCGGATCCCAAATGTAATAAATACCCTTTATATTCTTCACATTGTACAAAAATTAGAAAAATTAGGCAGCGTTTATAAACCTTTGAGTGATTATTTAAAAATTGAGCCAAGGTTAAGCAAACTCCTAATGGAAGAAGAAAATAACTAAGCACTTGAGTTGCAGAGTTATTTTGTCTACTCAGGATTCACTGATTGTTTTAATCGCCACCTCGAATGTTACATTTATCTTTTTCTATTCATTACTCGCCTTAATAATTGAGTTTTTACTATCGGTTGAACAGTAGATGTTTAAAGTGAAAAACAGCCAGTGTTTACTCAACTCAAACAGCATTTGTAATTTTCCAAATATTTATTCGTTTTGTGGCTTTTTTATTGAAATTTTATTAAGCTTTTCATCATAAGTAGAGTACGCAAACGACTTCATTTAAAATGTATTGGTGATCTATTATTCTTCAAAAAATGGAGGGCAATAGCCAAAATGATCCAAAAACAAAGCACAGGAGAAAGCACAATGAAGCTCTTGTGACAGGAGAAAGTGAAGCGCCGAAAGCCTTACAAAACGATGTGGTGAGTCAATATTTTTTTTGTAATGAGTAGTGTATCTCGTAAAGAGCTTGCAAAATCCATGTATTACGTTCTATAATCGTTTGCAGGTACTCCAGAACATTTTCAAATATCTGGGCTACAAAGACCTCAAGTCATGTCGGCAGATGGGGAATAAAACTTGGCTGAGAAACTCAAAGAAGGCTTGGTGGGCACGTACAAAAGTGAAGGTTGACGGATTTGACGCAGGTTCCAAATCAATGTTGCAATATCTCAATGAAAATGAGATAGCCTCGAACGCGACCAACTATAGACTGGAATTTGTTGGAGAGGATTACTATGGCTTCTGGGAACGTTGTGGACACCTCATAAAATACTTGGATCTATGGCACTGTAGCTTCAAGTCCCAAGAAGATTTCCGACATGCTATTTACACACAGTGTCCCAATCTGGAAAAACTTGTTGTGGTCAGCGAGAAATTAGTTGAAGAATCCACTGATGTCGTGGAGGAGCCCACGGAATGGGTGGAGCCGCAGTTTGGACAACAAAACAATTTAATATCTCTTGAAATCAATGTTATTGAGATGCCTGTGTCTTGGATGGAATTGTTCTCCCACTTCCCAAAGTTACAGGTAATCCATTTTAATTATTAGTTTGCTTTACACGAAACCCTTTGCGGTGAAATAAGCTTTAA
>JAQIXX010007391.1:0-10904 GCA_034700605.1 Willowsia nigromaculata | reverse complement strand
CTGTATCATTTACAGTTATATTAACGTGTGATATAACTGCCCAAGATATGTATAATTGGATGTTCCTTTGATAATAAATAATAATAAAAGGGATCAAACGCTACGGGGTCAACACCAGAAAAGCAAACTGTTTCCACCGCTTAAATAGGATTATTTTAACCATTTAATCAAATTTTGTCACTTGACTTCCTTTGGTCCGAGTTGGTCACTTAAATGTACCGATTTATCTACATTATTCCCTCGTGGTTAACCACAATTTATTATAAAGGTACATATTCTTATAAAAAGACAGCTCGTTTATAATTGAAGTTGATTGCTCTTACATAATGCCATATTTTCATAATATCAAATATTAAAAAGCATAGGTTTTTCACCTCAAAATAATCTTATTTCATTGGAAGATGTTTTGGACAATCATAATTTTTCACAAATTTTAAAGCTTTTTAGGCCTCTATAGATAATATGATAAATCATTTAACATTAAACAATCATCTTTAAAAATATCCAAAAACCCTTCAAACCCAGTCTACAGATTTTAATTCTACATTTTTAGGTTTTGTGTGAGTTAAGTAGTTGAAAGATAAGGAAGCTAGCGGACATTTTTTGGTTCTGACGCATTCCTATACAAAATACACCGATGTGAGTGAAGTTCTATTTTGAATCCCGTATTTTTAAAATTTGGCCTTTCTAATGAGCATGAAAAATAGTAATTTTGTATCGAATTACAGTAAACTCTCGCTAAATGAATTCAATGTCTGAGCCAATCTAAATACAATATTGAAACTTGTTGTACGTATTGTTTTATGAGTTAACAGCAGATATGACTCTAGCAAGATGATGGACAAAACTGGAAGGCTGTTGATTAACTGATTCTATCATTCCCGTCTTCTCAGGAACTTGTGAACTTTTCGAGCACGTAATAAAATTTACTTTGGGACAGTAATTCTTCGATATGTGGAATAGTCCTTCGTTGACGTGGAATGCGTATTCTGCCGTCATTAGAGCTTTGCAAGCCTTACTTAACTCTAAAAATATGAAATCATGTATAAATGAAAATAAAAAATACAATATCTCAGTACACTCTGTCTAAGTCTATCTGGGTGGCTGATTTCTTTAGTTGTTGGATACGATTGGTTTCACTTTTTCTGCAACACAATGCACAGATTTGAATGTACTGAGGTCCTAATGTGGCGGCATGAGTGAAAGTTTGACAATAGAGGCAACATGTAAAACGTGGCGGTATGAATGGAAGATGGAGATATTTAAAATGCAACAGTATAGGGCATAGTGCACATTGCAGGTATTGCCCACTGCACATTGTTGCCGCAGGAATAAGGTGCAAGGAAGATTGGGTGTCAGCATGTAAAATATGCCAGTATGGAGGGTAATACCTAAGTGTGAGAACTGGGAACTATGGTGTCCTGATCCGAGAAATCAGCCAGCCAGGTAGATCCTTTGCTTTGGTGTTCAATGAGAGTGGGAATTAAGGGTTTCAATGGCACATGATTTTATGTAAGTGTTTCTGCACTTAGTAGTTAGTTCAAGAATTGGCCCTTTCTAGTGGCATAAGTAGAAACAATTGAAACGTTTAAATGCATGTCCATTGAGACAAATTGCACATGAATAGGAAGAGTCCGTTTAGTGTCATCCAATCATCAAAAAGTGAAATCTTAGTTTATAAAATTTAATTTAAACCAATTTTATTAGAAAATTTTTAATTTTGGTCAAATCATTCAAATACATTAATATTCATTACATAATTGCACTGCAATACAATATTCTATATCAATAAAATTTATAGTTCCATGTACTTCTAACATTTTACAGATTCAAAAACGTTGACGCAATATTCAGCATAACATAGTGCATAATCCTACACTAATTGGTCCTAGAAAGTGTTTTATATCAGATGTTTGATTACCTGCTATGATAACTCTTGCAGAATCATTACCTGTTACAGCAAGTAGTTCCACAGGATTCACATCATCCCCAAATCCCAATGAGAAGATTCCAATCCCCGAACTAAGAACATTTTCCGCCGCATTGATTGTCTCCATTGGGTAATCCGAGATTCCATCAGTGAGAAATACCGTATTCTGAATGACAAAATTATCGTCGCAAGCTCCACTTGAACGATTGTCAGCTTTGATTTGCCGAAACGCCTCATTCAAGGCCAAGTGCGTCAGAGTTTTACCGCGAGTGTATGGAGCGTCGTTTATTCTTCGAATAACTTCGTTCTTATTAAGGGTTTTGCTCTCCTCGAGACCAAACAGTGTGGTCACAGAAGAATCAAGGATCAAAACGGCTACTCGGTTATCTCCACTGGTTAACCAAGGGATTGCCAGCTCTTGAGTAAACTCAAGAGCCAGCTTAAATTGGTCTTTGGAAATGCTCCAGGACGAATCGACAATCAAAATTAGATCATTCGGTTTATCACACGGAATAACTTCCTTAGTACTCTCCGATATACGAAGCTCACATCCGTATCTGTGTGGAACCGTCTGGTATTCTGTTCTCAACTTGAGTCCTTTGCTGTTAAAGGCAGCAACTTTTGTCACTTTTGTGAAAGTGTCTGGATATCCATTGTCCCAGGGGAGAGAATCATCGAAAGACATCCCATTCGCCCACTGAAATCCTCCTGATTCCTCGTCATATTCCCCACCAATCCAAAATGAAGTGATTGTGATGTCCATCTCCTTAATCGTCTTTTCAACTGCTCCAAATTCTTCTGTCGTTTCCAAGTACGCAAGGGTGCCGTTTTCCCCCAGAAATGTAATGCAATCAGCTTTTGCATCAAACCAGTCAGCCTGGAAGTACACAAATAAAAAACAATTAAATTACAGACAGTTTGAATATTTAGTTTTACTGATTAAGATATTAATATTTAGAGATTTTCTCACTGAATTTGCACTTAGGAAGTAATGACTTGTGGATTTTACTGTTTTTGACAAAGCAGAAAACGATTTTTTCTCGATAATATCCAGATTAGATACTTCAATGTAACTTCCCATATACTGGAATCTATCATGGTACGCCAGTGCTCCGACTTTTGAAGCACTGAGAATTTCCAGTAGTGATAATCCTACCAGAAAAGTGGCAAAAACTTTTAACATTTTAAAAAGTAGTCGGATTTGTATACAAGCCCAAAGGATAATGCTACTTTGTAGTATGTTGCTATTTTCAGTGACTGAAACAAATGTGTGAAGAACAAGAATCTATTGCTCGTTTTATATAGCAAATTTTAATGTTCAGTGGCATTGGAGATTTAAGCAATGCAAGCTACATGACTACTTATTAATGTAAGTTTTGTATTGTTTTTATTGCTTGTTGTTGTGCATTTAATAAATATAATTTTTCCAAAAAACATGAGCATAAAATATTGCTGGAAAACGAGTAATTTATTTCCTGGTTCTATTTTATTGATGCTTTTGTGAACATATGTTGCTAATTATGCAATCTGGAACAGATATATTTTGAAAAATGAAACAATAAATGCGTACTTAGCTTAAGCTTGATCAAGTGTTTCTTCTGTGGGTTAGAATTATGATGCACAAAAAAATTTTGTTACGATAATACAACTTGCATGACTACAACACACTATGTTTCTGTTTTTTGCTTTTCGTTTATGTGCTTATTTTCTTTTGAAAACAACTTTATAGCCTACAAGTATTTGATGAAAAAAACTGATGGTAAAAATTAATTATTTAAAACTAATATTTGCATTGCAAGTGCTAAATTATTGCAACAAAACATACGAGGATAACTGTTTTTCAGATTATAGGTTATGTAGTGAAGATTTTTAAATAAGTTTATGTTTAGGAAATGCAGCGAGTGTTTTTGTAAGGTTTAAGGTTAGTGAAGGTTTTAGTTTTTTACAGCACCATATAAGTATTTTGACTCTAGTTTTATTAAACATCTTAAAAATTTATTTGCGCTTTTAGGGAAAACATTTCAAAAATAGAATTTCCATTGGTATCATAAATTATTTTGCAGTGAATTCCATTGGAAAATAACTTATTGTTAGTCGCCTGACCAAATTTCGTATTTTAATATAAACAATTATTGATATTGTCATTAAGCTCCTTCGGTATTTCGTATTTGGTCATTTGTGTCTGTATCTCTTTCGTAACCACTAACGAAGTAGTACCAATTCTATGGAACCCCAAAATAACTTTATATCCACCCTTTGCTTGTTTCAATCAAACCAAGCTGCACTTAAGGGAATAAACAAATTTTAAAAATATGCTAAAATCATATGTAAATTAAATTGCAGTTACAAAAGATGCCAAAGAATGCTCCAGAGAAAAATTAACTCAAAACTACTCTAATTGATGTACATTTCTACGTAAACAGTTAAATGATTCAAGAAACAAACATCTATATCTATATTTTGTTGTGATAACAGCATGTTGTTTATGCCGTAATAATAATTCCCATATAATGTAATAAAAATGTTTCAAATCCACAGTCATTTAACAAAGGTCAAGTTACTAGCAGCGTTTTAGTTTTTTAACTGCTTTAAAAGCTATTTTAAACGGACACCACTCTTGTCTTTTTGGCGTCTTTAGCCTACCAGTTATTGAAATTGGTTTGCTTTAGTTATGTTTGCTTTTAAATGATAGTAATTTATTTTCGTATTTCATGTAATGTTACCCAATTTTTTGGCAAGAAAATGTCATCTCAAGTTTCAAGAATGCATTTTCCCCTTCATTTCAATTTGTTGCGATATCCTCGTCAAAAGATAACCTTCAGCAGTCAGGCTATCAGAATCAAAGTTATCTTAGCCATCCAAATGTGAAACTAACAATAAGTTTAGAAATTTGGATGAAAATTTATTAAAAGCTCAGGAAAGAAACAAAGACACAAGCATTGGATGATGCGTGCATGCATATAACATAAATTTACATCAATAAATGAGTATTTTCAAATTTTTTTAAAGATGGGTATACCCGTATAACGTGGGGTGGAGGTGGGAGAATATTCAAGATTATGGTGGCTTAAAGTGTGAATGACCCCTTACAAATGAGGAGGAAGTTAGCTGCTGCTTCTGTCTTAGAGAGGATGATGGAGTAGAAATTGTGTGGAGACGATAAGGATAATGGGTGGTTTAAGATAATTTTACCCTTATTTAAATTGAAAACTAATAATTTTGTGTAAATTTAAGGAAAACGGGGAATCCTCAGCGCCGTGTTTCATCTGTGGAGGGAGTTTCCAGGTTGTGGAGAGTCCACTGACGAGAAGATGTGACAGTTTTAAAGACTTGAGGAGACTTGTGCTGCGTTTGTGTGAACTGTTGGGGGTGGAGGTGACCGCGGGGGAGTGGGAGGAGGTGAATGGGGATTATTTGATGAAGCAGACGATCGCGTGTGATAAGTGCTTTGAGATTTCGAGGAATGCTGAGAGGGTGCATGAACTCCTTTTGAAGACGAAGATAAATTAGTCATTAGTGAGTGGTGGTGTATGGAGCGGAAATTTTAATTGATTTTTAATGTATATTGTGGAGCTAATGGGTATGTATAGTTTTAAGCGGGAATTGAAAGTCAACTTGGATGAAGTGGAGTCCCTCATTATCCGATCTGAGACGCTAAATCTGGAGTCTTCTTTTTCGAGGAGTAGCTGCTTCAAATTTAGACGGAGCGTTTTGGAAAGTTAGATCCGTTTTGGATTTAATTACTGTCATTGTAAAGGCTACCAGTTACCAAGCCAAAAATCCTGATTAAATGTCAAATGTAATTTAATTCTTCTTTTTATATTACAGGAGTTCTTCCTGCTGTAAATGGAGCTTCCGATGCGAGCAATTCGCTCCAAATCGAAATCAAAGAAAAATTTTATGGAGGTCAAAGCACTCATGAAGATCCAAACGTGGTCATCCATTTCGATGACGATGAAAGGGTCCTATGCCTCATAAAGGCTTGGACCCATCGTGGATGGTTATAATTTATAGTTTTACTGAAAGTTCCTAGAAAAGTAAATTCGTAGAAGTCATTCTGCTAGAAAATAATTCATAAAATAGGAAAGTTCGTAAACATACAAGATTCCTTGAATAGGTAAATTCTCATACATGAGTAATTCCCAGAAAAGGAAAATTTCTATAACTGTAAATTCTCAGAATGTCAATTCCCGAATTGATAAATCGTGTATGCAATTCATAAATATTCTGACTATGAAGAGAAATATTATGGCAGTTCAGTTTCAATTTAATCTACTAGAATAAATCCCTTGCTTGCTCACACATGTAAAAAACTAATGTCATGTCAACTTTGCATCACAATTGCGCATAAAAACTTATAAATAATGTTTAAAAAATGTATTTCATGTTCATAAATAAAGTTGGTCGTATCATTGAATATTAGTACGAGTTTCATTGTGACTTAAAAATCAAATTCAATTTCTACATTAAACCGTGTATTAAGGAAATCAAAACTTTTATAAAGAAAAAGTATTTTGATAAAAAAATACGTTTTTTCCAGCATGTCGTAAGCCTGCAAGTTAAATTGAAAACTTAAATTTTTGCTATCATGTCTCATAAAAAGATTAATAAACAGAATCTTAAAGACTCGGGACCCTGAATTGAGGTATGTCTTGTTGCTTTAAATCGCTACAACTCATTAGTGCAGGTAAACACATCCAAGTGCTTAATTTACTTTATAATCTATGCGTACAAACTTTTTCTTAGAGCAAGCATGGAACAAAGGTGTTAACAGAATGTTTTTGATAAAAAATTGAGCATAATATATGCTATATTACTTATATATGTTTTATATAAGTATATCATTTCGGACATGATAAGCTTGTTATGGATATTTATTTTCCCAAATGACTGCAATTTTCATACTTTCCGTCTAAAACTTTCTAAACATGGTGAAAATTCTGCTCCTTAACCTGAAGTAGTAAGGTCCTTATTTTTTATTGTGAGCAGTTTATTTTGAGGTGGATTGGAACGCATCCACTAATATAATTTTTTATGTAAGTGTTGAATGAATGATTAAGAATTTCTGAGGAATTTAGCAGAATTTTCAAACCATATACATTTCCAAACCATACAAGTCTTTTAGCAGCAGAGAAGTATAGAATTCGTGGATTATGCGCTGCAAAACTATTCTCGTTTATAAATATGGCGATACAATTCGAGCAAAAATTTGCCAAGCCTAAGTTTCACATTCATATTTTTATTATGTTTTCTAAAGTAAATTAAAGTTTTTCAACTAAAAAGAGTATTTAAAACACATAATGTTCGCAAATTTTTCATAGATGCGAGACCGCATGAGAAAATAATGACCCGAATGGCTAATTTGACATGCCAAATAACACCAGTTATTTGCAAATATATAGTTTCCTCTAGTATGGCTTTTGCTGGCATCTTACTTCCATCACTTCCAATAAATATGTTAGGGCTCGTGCTCAAATAGTTAACTACAATCAACTTTAAATGAAATTTAGTGACTCGAAGCCTTGCTCAATTTATGATGTTTATTGCAAACTTTTTATATTGGGATATGTGCACAATACAAGGCTATCGACACGTTGTGGAAACTTTGGTTGGAACTGTGTCTTTTTCTTTCTGTCAACGCCCAACGGGTTGCTAGTAGATAAAATTTTTAAAGTATGTTGTCAACAAAGCATGAATTAAAATATTCCTTTTTAATTTTAGCAAATTTGAAACTCTGGTCATGATGGATACACACGTCACTATGAACAAAGTGATTAAAAATAGGTATATCTTAAAGCTATATGTATTTACTGTTCTTCAAATAAATAATGTTAAAAAATATACCTAAAGGAAGGTGTTTTATCCCAGCTCTAACCTGTAAACTTCAAAACGCGATCTTCAACCATGTAATTAGTGCATATTCAGTATAAAGAATATGTTTTAAAATGTAAGAAACCATGTTTCCTGAAAATTAAAACTCAATGTATTTCAAATGGGAGAGAGTCAAATAAAAAGGGTCTTTCACCGTGCGAGCGCCAACGTGAACATTTCTCAACCAATGAACACCAGTAATAGCATAAAAGATGCAGATTTAAATTTTCTAGAGGGTTTTGGAACAGTTTTTTTTTCATTTACGACTTACGAAAGCAAATGTGAATATTTGAGAGTTTTGGATACATCCTAATCATGTCAATCATTTCTTTTACAGTCCAAAGACGGATATTATTAGAAAATCAATATCTCTTGAAAAAACCCGCAATTAACAACTCTTTCAAAACCCTTCTAGAAAATTAAATTCAATATCTTTTGAACTATTATTGGAGTTTATTGGTTGAAAAATATGGACACTAGCACCCGCTCGGTAAATTCATCTTTATTTTGTTCCCCTCTCATTTGATATTTAAATTACATTGAGCTTTGATTTTCAAGAAAAGTGATTTCCTATTCCTACATTTTGAAACATGTTTTTTAAATGAGCTAGCAAAAAGTACATGTTTGGACATCAATTTTTCATGAGTACACGGACTGATGGGAATGGTCCTAAATATTTAATTGTTGCAGCTGCAACAAAATGAATTTTCTAATGATAAAAACGCACTACTTTTTTGGGGGGCGCTCGCATCTTTAATTAGCTAGTTGCTAGAAAGTCTAGAATGGGCCCTGTTCTTGGGTTCGTCGGAGAACTCCATCACACATCTGTGAAGTCTTTGGATAAGATGAGTAAAATGATAAAAACATGGGATTGCCAAAACAAGAGAACTGGAAGCGAGCTTGAGATCATTTAGATTTGCCCGAATAAATCTCGGACTATCAAATTATCTTGAGAAACATCCACCATTCATAGTGGAAGTATTTTGTTAAAAATGGAGTGATTGATCCTTTGCTTATCAGAAAATAAATTGGATCACACGCACACGAAGTATTGCTAACTACACATTAAATATACGGGATAGCCTCATTGGACCAACTTTGGGGACTGTGGGCCATGTTTTATTACGTTTAACATATCATGACTTTGTATTATGATTGCAGAATAACACTTAAGTTCTGTCAGTACCATAGCAAATTAATGACACTAAAATTTAGAATAATTTATTTAGTTAAGTGTATAAACTACGACTACAATCTTTCCAACTGATCTATCAATATGAAAATTTATAACATGATTAAAAAGTGAGAAATAAATTATTATTCTATTGGTTGCTAAGCAATATTATAATTTACTAAAGCAGATTTGTATTTGTGAGCTATAATTGAGGATTAAAACATTTCATTTGAATTCCTGGTTTTTGTGCGTACAGTATTTCTGCAGCAATAGTAGCCCAAGCAAATGTCAAACAACTTGGCATCAAAAACCAGACAGCCTGCAAAGACTCAAAAGTCAACGGGTAGGCTGTGTTTTTATTTGCATCTAGAAAATCACCTTCACCATCACTCTTCATATAGCTCTCAGCAACTCGATGAAAAACCCAATTGCGATTAAACCCAGCAGCTAAATTGATTTCTCTTAATAAACGTACTAGAATAATCTTTCGATGTAGATTTATGATATGCTCCCTAATGCCACTCTCGCTCATCAATTCTAACTTCTCTAGTACAAACGCTTGAATGTAATCAAACTCGTAAAATTTCCATAGCGCAAAGGTAGGTAGTAACTTAAATTCAAAGTTTTCGTAGAATTTTGCATTCATAAAAGTTTTCAGTAAAAGAAGCAAATAGTAATTCCACGATAAGGATTGAAGGCCTGGGGGATTTGTGAATAGCAACGCAAACCTGGACAAACGTTTTTGAAATATGCTTTTGTCCACAAATCTACTTTGAAAATTCATTTTACTTTTTAATAGAGTGGTTTTTCTCATTGAAGTAAGATTTTGAATCACAGATTTGTAGTACTGCTGAACTACGACTCTTGGTCTATCAAGCGATAATAGCTTGGTAGTAAGTTTGTCCCAATATACTGTTTCTTCCTTCGTTTTACTAACTTGGTTTTGGAAGGTGTCCTTCATAGTAAAGAAAAGCGAATAATCTCCAAATATCTCAAGTGATTCGTCATCAGTGGCATTAGCAAATGTTTGTGGTAAATTTTGAGCCTGAACTTCTGCGGTAAACATGTTGTACAGGTTTGATGTAAAGATTTGGCGTAACATAAAAGTTACAAATAGCCATCCCGTTAGTAAAAGAAATGTTCGTCTATTTAACCATTTAGTTTTAATTTCTCCTTGCTCGAAACATGAAACAAATACCCACCATCTTACATCTTTAAGTTTGAGTAGTCGTAGTAACTCTGTGGTTGCTAGAGAAATGTACAGAAATACAAGCCAATATTCTAGAGTAAACATTTTTGAAATATAACTTAAATCAATGGTATGCTTAAGCTCCTCCCTAGAGACAACAATAACATGCTTAAATTCAATCATAGATGCACCAAAGGCAACAACGTGACCTTGCTGAAAATGTAAAGTTGAGTGTTGGATATGCCGCAAATAATGATTTAAAATTTCGGAATCTGTGCAGTTCATCCGTTGAAAAATTATCACTATCATGCAATCTTTACTGTATTCAGTGGAATCCTTCCATTGGTTTTGTAAGTTCAGTCTTAAGAAATTGCTTTTGTGGGGGTTGTCACATTTTGCATATTCCCGGGCTGGGTAAAAACTATATGGGTTTCCGTCGTCTATTTCTGGTATATTCAGTTTACTATTGAGAAGTTTCCAAGCTTCGGATAAAAATTTGTTTGAACTGGAAGGTTGCACGCGAATTTCATGAAGGAAAAATAGATCTTTATGCAAACAGTTTAGACAAGGCATTGCCAAGAAATAGCTTTCTTTTGCTGAATTTTCAATAATGATTAGCAATTTGAATCGCCAGAATGTATCAGCTTGTTTGACTTGCTGATTAAATTGTTCATTATAGCCAACAACCAAAAACTCTGGAATATTATTGGCCCAGCATCTTGTAATTCGTGACTCACACC
>JAQIXX010007390.1:0-10905 GCA_034700605.1 Willowsia nigromaculata | reverse complement strand
CATGATCTCTTGATTTGGAGAGAAAATTGAAAACGCGGGGAAAAGTCCGCATTTTGCAGGGTCAAAAATTACCTGCCTTTTAAAATTATTTTCCTATGTGGTCTAGCTTGATGAAGCGGCGGAATGCATATCAGATGAAGTGAGAAGACTAGACGATGCTGAAGCTGCTGCTTGTGATGTTGCCGAGCAAGCCTTTGAAGAGGCCGTTCGCCTTCTACAGAAACGTAAACAACAGTATTTCGCAAAAATTAAGGAAATCGCTAGTGAGAAACGAGAGAAATTGAATGAACAGCTGGAACTGATCGACAAGGAAAAGGCAAAAGTTAGGGATTCCTGTGATGGTCTAGAGTACCAAGTCGAAGTAAGCATTATTTAAGTTTACGATAGACAATTGCATATTATTTGTTACTAAAATAAAGTTTAATTGAATCTCTTAGGTACGCCATATTACCAAAAGAATCTCGGAACTTTCCTCGCAACTCGACTCCTTCAGCAGCCTTCGGCATCCACGAGAAAACGCATACATTCTCTGCAAAACTCAAAGTGACTTAACGACTTTGGAAACTGCCGTTTCCACTGATATCCACACGTCAACCACATACCCACCCTTGTGCACTCTCAAGCTTCAGCCCGGCTCCATTCTCAGTATCGGTATTGAACTAGAGATCATTTTGGAAACGCGTGATTATCACAACGAAATCAAGAAAATTGGTGGGGATCCTGTCAGTGTCAAAGTAACCAGTCCATCTGGTCAAATCCTGTCCTCAAACAAAGTGTCACTAGTGGACAACGACGATGGCACATTCACCATTACCTTCCGCCCAGACGAAACTGGCGAGTACTCAATTCAGGCAAAGATTTTCAACCGTCCGATAAAAGATGAGAATTTCAAGATTGACATCAGTCCTCACAACGACCCCATCAAAGTTTGGGGTAAAGGGGAACTCTGTCAGCCAGTCAGCATTGCCAGAAACGATCAAGGAGATCTCTTCATTTTGGATACTGGAAATGCAAGAATTGTAGTGCTGGACAAGATGCTAAATATTATTCGTGTCCTGGAAAATGGAACATTGAAAGGTCGAAGTTGTACTGGGATTTGCTACTCTGTCGCGACAGATAGTTTGCTCGTGATAAACTGGAGAACGAAACAGGTCACAAGTGTGAGTCTTGTGGATGGCGAGACAAAATCAGCATTTACTTATCAAGGTTTTGTTGAGCCAATTGGAATATCAGTGGACAGGAAAGGGAACGTTTTCGTTGCGGATAATGGAGCCAAAAGCATTTTTGCTTTTGATTCCGAAGGGAAATTCAAGTATGCCATACAACGAGACAGTTTCGGATTGTTGGGTGGAGTTGCAATCTCTCCAGATGATAAGACAGTGGTTGTCGCAGATACTTCATTGTTCGTCATTTCCGGTGTTGGCTCAGCACAGCAACAGGATCGGGAAATCAAGGTGCCCGGAAAAGGAAGATTTGGTGGTGTGTTCGTGGACTCGCAGGGTGTCATTGTGGCAACGAGAACGGAAAAGAATCGTAGTTTCTTGCAGATATTTCAAGACAACAAGCTGACCTCAACAATTGACAGTTTCAATTCAAAGCTGAGGAGACCCTCGGATGTGGCTTTTATTAGTCAGAATCACATTTTGGTTATTGATTTGGGAAATGATTGTGTAAAACAGTATCGATACAAGTAGTCTCGTTTTAATCGTTAGTCTGTATATGAAATGTTTTTTATAGTGGTTGAAAGGAGTTCTGTCTGTATCTGCTTATGATCATCACAAGCCTTTTAAGTTCAAATTAATTTATGGTGGGCCTCTGCTAAAAATTCTACACATTTGTACAAGTTTTTGTTGATATTTTTAAATCATTTTATTCACGAATTGTTTGTTTGATTATCTTTTAACTTTTCCAAGTAGCCAAATCCTTTGTTTGTTGATTAAATTGATTTGTAATAGTAGATAACTTTTCTTTCGCACATTTTAAATACACATAAGCGGTAGTAGCAATTATTGTGAGAATATTCGAAAGAAAATTATTATAACTAAAATGATTGGAATAGGTTAGGTAACAACATAATCATAGCCAACATCATCATCACAATGAGAAAAGTAAAGTATTGAATCTTTTGAGTGCTATATATATTAACCGAGTAAGACTGTACATTTAAAAAATGAGGTTGCGAAGGGAAAGGGGAAAAAAGAGTGTTACTAACTGGTAGTAATGAAGATGGTATCAATAGGGTAATTAAATTATAATTCACGATATATCGTCGCAGGACAAGGTAGAAAGCCAAAGGGTAAAAAAAATATGAGAGTTGGATGGCATGAGTTAGTAGAGGGTTTGTTGAAGTTGTGGAGGTACTAATAATAAATAATAATGAAATTTTGTTAAACATATACTGCAAAAAACCACTTGAACTTATAATGAATTTATGAATGTACTTAATTTTTTAAATCTAAATCTTGTTAGTAGAGACTAGTCAAAAAAGAAACTCAGACTTTGTACTTACATTTAATCATGATGATAATCCATGCATTTGTTTTCTCTTCGTTTTGTGCCACATTTTGTTTGTTTGTTAAATTGTATCCTTTTTAGTAGTTTTAATTTTGTAAATGTGTACACAATAGTGGAGCAAGTGCACCACTTAGCGAATGTAAATCGATCGACGAGGAACGACGCATTTAGTGTATATTTAATTATTGATTATTGTTAATTTTCGCATTTTAATTGTTACCAAAACCATTTTGCATTCATTGCAGTTGCATATTACGCGCATACGCAGAATTTAATGTTATGATGATTGAGGTGTCCTAGCGTAGAGTTGTAGACTTTTCTAGTATTATGAATAGTAAATATAGTGTTTTGTTAACATTTTTCTAGAAGTCAATTCAAAATATAAAAATTAAATGCTACATAATATTATGGATGTATCATGTGTCCATCATTGTTATGTAAAAATTGAATTAAGGGTGTATGGAGATGTTACATATACCTAATCGCAGCAGCGCAAGTTTTGGCGATATAATGAATAGGGACTATTATATCGCGGTAAGTGATGATGAAAGAAAAACCGTAATTAAATAATATCAAAACTGTACTTATTATGCAATAAAACTACATAATATATTATAGAAAAGGAGTTTAATGAAGGTAATAGCGTGCGTGGACGTGGAGGGAAACGATGTATCGATATATTACGAATAAATACATACCAAGTTATTCTGGAAATATAATAATCGTCAGTTTTTTGTACTATCATCTCATTTAATGCTCGTGGTTATACACTTTTCAAACATTGAAATCATGAGCTAAACAAACAATTCCATAAAATTATGCACATATGAATCCAATAGTAAAATCTTGGATGATGGATACTTGATGAATGGATGTCTAAACTTCTTTGCGCAAATCGATAGCTGGAAACACCGTAGCCCTTCTCCTGACAGTCAGGACCTGACTCCATGAAATATCCACGAGGTAAAAAGGACCAACAAAAGACTTTTGAGGGAGATGTTGCATAATGCCCCATCAATTTCATTTTTGTCACATATCGATTCAAGCCTTATCTAGATTTGAGATTATCAAAACCTTATAATTTCTATAAACTTTAAGGGAAATACTTTAACAAATAACTGTTTTCTAAAATTATTTAATGCAAATACTGTAAAAAGTAAACTGGTTCAATGTTTATTATGAATCCGCGTTCCTTTTTAAGGATTCATTCTAATGAAATTTGCTGAATAATTGATAAGCCATAGAATAGTCAATAAGTTCCAAGTGTTGGGTCTCATATTAAAATTTAAGTGGTTATCGCTTCTGGCCTTTTGGCTAAGATCAATGGTAGTATCTGTTCTTATCAGCTTAATCTCTGATATGACTTTCACTGAAGGTCTCAGACGATTAATCCGATTTTTAGGAACAGGATGAGGAGTGAAGCTTGCTTCTTCCCATCCAGAGTCGACCCGACATAGCAGTACCGTCGGGATCGGCTCATAATTAAATCAAAAGATAAACTCTGGATTGGAGGCTTGGAGGAGGGTTCTCTTGCAAACTATCTAACTGTCATGTAGTGAGGAATAATCAGTCAGTGATTCACCAAATCATGCGTTTTTAATTGCATGGATGTACATGCGAGATTCTCAGCGTTACATGCAATTGCATCTCATCATGTCTATAATGCTTGCAATTTAACTTGCATGAAATTAGATACACAATTATGGATGCAACTCAAGCCGATAACTTCCGGTCTTAGACTAACCCTTTGTTAATTAAATTATGCATGCTTACCGTTTACCAATTAGAGACGCTTAGAGGTCGATGCATGCCGGCAGGAGGCTGCTTGGTTGGCTGGGAGCAAACATGTGCTTCATCTCTTTGAGCAGCTGATTTTGCTCCACATCTTTTGTAAACACACCAACCTCTTGTTGATTATCGCATATTTTACTTCACCTGACTAATTTATCGTAAATATTTAATTGTTCCATCATTTAACTGTGAGTAATAATCAGTGATTTTACTACATTGCTACTTTAGCTTTAGCTGTAAATTTTTTTGAAAGAATAGAGAGCGAGGCAGATGGCGTTTAATTTGAAGGATGAAGCAGAGGTTAAGGAATATCTAGAAAATCTGGGGACAGAGTACCGCTTTGGATGTTATCATGAGAAGAAACCTGAAGGTAAAAAATTCATAATGTTGAAATAGTGAATTCGAAAGCATTTATTTCAGATTGTTGTATTCAAGTTAACTATTCAGGTATAATTATCATAATTTTATTATAATCGCAAATTTTTTTGGTTTGTATTTTGTGTAGTGTGCCATCTGCTCGCAGACTTTATGGAGGCTGTGAAGCAAGACTTTGAGAAAGCTGGGAAACTGTACAAAGTTAACTGCGAGGACTTCAACTGGGGTCACTCCTGCTTCAAGTATGGAAATTATTTATTTTCGGGGAAGGGGAACCAGCCACAAAATCATGTGAAGGCTGCCGAGTGCTTTGACAAAGGATGTGATCTCAGCTTCCCTGACGCCTGCTTACATGCTGGATTAATGAGGATGTCGAAGGCGTCACAGGTACATAACGAAAAACGGAGGAAACGAGCAATTAACTGTTCCAAGTTTAAATAAGACTGTGATTTAAATGAATAATTAAATATTTATCAATTCGCCCCATACAGGTTCCAAGAAATCAGAGACTAGCGAAAGAAAAGTTCGAGAAGGGGTGTTCCCTCAACAGTGCCATGTCCTGTTTCTACCTCAGTGGAATGTACATCACGGGGGTAGAGAATATGGTGGAAAGGAATATGGAGGAAGCTTTTAACTATTCTAAGAAGGCTTGCGAGCTGGGAAATGTTTATGCTTGTGCTAATCTTTCACAAATGTACAAAAAGGTAATTTGCAGCGTAAAAAATTTATGATTATAAAGTTATAATTTGCCGTGATTATCAACAATCTAATTATCTCTCTATTTTGGTTTTTTTTTGCAGGGCGAGGGAGTAGAAGCTAATCAAGAGAAGGCGGAGCAGTACAGAAAAATTGCGACGGAAATACAGGAGCAAGTTACAAAGGAGTTTAGGACGATTGAATTTGAACAGGGAGGCTAGTTAATAATAACGCGCTTAGCAGAATGTTTAATTCGACTATTTTAGGTGCTCTACTATGTTTTGTTTTCTTTCTAAATCAAATGCGGTGAATGTATGTACTTGAAAGTATATTTTTTACGTTAATGATTGTTAATTATGAAAAGTAATGGAAAAGATGCTTCCTGGAATCAGTCAGTATATAGTTTATTTTGACTCACTCAAAAACTCAATCAATCATGTGGTTAGTTTAATAGTGCATCAGGAAGAGTACTAGTTTTTAAATAGTTTAACGGAAAATAAATTAGTGTTTAGCAAATGAATGAAAATTTTGCAGTTGTAAATCTCTTCATTTTATGCAACAAAATGTTCATCATGATAAACCACTAGTATCGTTTCTTAAGTTCTTTATGGAGCCACTCCAAAGCTTCGATTACTCCTACTCCAGTTTTGTTGCAGCAAGTTCTCAGCTCCCAATGGAATGTCTTGCTTCGGGATTGGAATAAGGTGGAGTGAATATCGTGATAGCTCATCGCGTCAGGCAAATCCTACGCAGTTTTCAAGAAATTGAAGAATAGTCAGAATATAATTTATTTTCTAGTAATTTGTAATTGCTCTATATTTACCTGTTTATTAGCAAGAATCAAAACTACTGCATCCATCCGTTTGTATTCATACAGAAGCTTTTCCACACGATGCAGCTCGTCTCGAACTTCATCCATTCGTTCCCTATCATTGGAATCCACCACAAAGATAACAGCCTATTCGTTAAATGGAAAATGATCTTCATTAATTGTTAATAATTAGCTAGTTGAAATAATTTTTAAGTTCTTGAAGTACCTGAACATTGTAAAAGTAGCTTCCCCAATTTTTCCTCACTTGATCCTGACCACCGATATCCCACAAATCAAAAAGGGAGCTTCGGAACTCTATCATCTCATGATTGTATCCTGTAAAACATACATTTTTCTCTATTAACAGTTTATCAGTTAGGTAGTTTGAAGATTACCTTATCTTTATATTATTCTTTTACGAACCAATTGTTGGAATAGTATTTTGCAGCTCTCCTGTTTTCACTCTGTACAAAAACGAGGTTTTCCCCGCAGCGTCCAAACTTAAAATCAGTACTTTTCTGTATTTCTTATTTTTCGGAAAACCTAAACCTGCAGCAATGTTCAGAGTACTAGTACTAAATGAATTTTTCGCCCTTGCCAGTTTAGACTTTTCTACACCCATTTTTTCTGCTAATTAATTATTTTTTTCTCAGCACAGAAATTTAATGTATGAGATGACAGTCTGTACAAAATCAGTTACTCATAATTTGCTTCCAAGTTGGAACTTTCAAAAAATGAATTGTCTAAATGCTTTACAATGGAGCACGTTGTACCTAAAATTCAAGGAATCTATACTTTCTTTTAAATTGATAGTAACGTTGGATTATAATAATAGCCCGACTCACATGAAATCATGCTTCCTACTGTTTATATGTCTGATTGAGCGAATGAATTTTCTATAGACAATAGGTAATTAAATAATCTATTGTAGTTCCATTTTCCATGATCTCTAATTTCAATAGAATATATTCTCAACACCCGTGTGATAGTAACTTTGCCATATTAACGAAACTAGTGGGGTTTGAGTTTGATATTTTTTATGATACCGGCTGCAGATTAAATAACGCGTTTTTTGCTCTTCTTGACACCGACACGAAACGAAGAGACGACACGAGCGACTGCATTTACTGCATTAATAAATTAAGTGATGATTTGTCATCATGTCATGTCCATCATATATGTAATCATAATGAGATGCATGACAAATCACGTAAAAGAGTCATGCTCATGTTCCTCCATTTTTTATGATTGTTCGCTTTAATTCGTTTAATTGGCTCATTATTGGTGTTACATGTAGTGCAGCATTATAGTATTTAGTGAGAGAGCAAAGTTGAACCATTTCATTTCAATCTTTAAATATTTTAATAACAAATTTAGCTTCTCGTTAAATTCATGCATACACTCATTCCATAAAAAGGAATCATAATAGGTTTTAAAACAGACGTTGATTGTGCAAAATCCTTGCTTCAGATTTGGTATGCATGATACAAATACATCATTCATTCATAAAATTTTGCTGGCAACTCTGCAAAAATTCAAATTAAAATGGATTCGAATTAGAAAATTATACTTTTGTATAAAAAATCGCAGCCAATATAACATTAATTGATAATAGAATTGTTCTCTCAACGCCTAGATTAACTAATTCATAATTTCAGTGTTTAAGCTAATCTGGATCTCAGCATATTGGGTGGTAGTAACAAGATTGTATTTTATGGCTCGCTATTATGTAACTGAAGCCTGTAGAAATATGAATAGCACTCATCAGCAATTAGTATTCGTTAGTGACGGCGATAGTCTTTTTCCCGAGTATCTGCAACCCATCTTCTTTCCTGAGGCTCATCTCACTTGCTTTATGCAACTTTTCGGCATTAAAATAAATCAGTTTATTAAATTCAGATTCAATGATTAGAATCGAATGGTTAAAACATCTTGCTTGTGAATCCCAACTATTTTCCACACTTCTGTACTTCTTTGTCTTTTGAAAGTTCATCTTCAAGTTCATGGGAGGAAGACCGTGACGGTTTGAAATTATTCGAGAAGACCTTGTCTCTACTTTACCTACCTGTGCAGACGGACACACACCTTGCACGCTCGCCTGTATACCCACACACACCTACTCACCTTTTGGCAACAATATCTGGGGCATGAAAACACGCAAATTCTCACTAGACGATTCAACAAAAGCAAATAAAATGCTTTAGCAAATCCAATAAAAAAATCTTCACACAAAATATCTTTTTTCATCTTCTTTTAAAAAGTTACTTTGAAATCTATTCACCACCCACGCATATGAGATATAAAACATACCTACATATTATTCCAAAATCACCAATAATATTACCTATTGTTTTAGGTGCTTACATTATTTGCGTAAACCCATCCTTGATCCTCATCTCATCATCATTTACCACCACCAATGCGTATATTTTATCGCATAATAAAAAACGCACTGCATGAAATTGACAAATTTTTTTTTGAGTTTTGCATTGTCTCTTTCAACTTGTCTTTTGTTCTCGCCAAAAATGTCATTCACTCTCGTTTTTAGTTTCATGCGATGACTTCAAGTACTCAAAAACCTTTTCGCGAAATTTTTTGTCGCATTTTCAGCTATTTTTATACATAAAAAACTATAACATGTTTAGTATCAATTTTTTGAAACAATGTATGCGTAATGTGGTGACAACTCAAAATATGATGACGCATTTTGCGAAAAACTGTGAAAGTAAAGTCTCAAGTCACACTGATGATTATGTCAAGTCCCATTCTCAAGCTTATCTGATGATCATTATTACCGAACCAGTTGACAGCCTCCACATCAACAATTGTCTCTTATTTTTAAACAGATTAACAATGAAGTTCATACTCATAAGTTGACGAAAATAACCCCACTTTAATTTAATTTTCTTTAAGTACCTACTCACTACATGTACCTCATGTTGTACATGCGTTTTAATTAAAATTTATGAAACTACCAATTTTCAGGTTAACGCTTACAACAACAACTTGACTTTCTATGCACCCATACATGTAAAGTAAAAAAATGTGTATCTCAAACATGTTGTTTTTGTCACAAAAATTACTAAAAATAAATTAAAACACATTTTTCTCAAAAACTCATTCACTTTCTTTCTCAGTGAAACGAGCAGTATAACAAAAAACAGTTTTGCAGAACTGCTTATCTGTCTGCAGTTTCTTTTTTGTCGTTGTCAGTTGAGATCGCTTTTTGAGAAGGCTCTCAAATGTTGGAGTTTCTGTGCCAAGACAGTAGTGTCAACTCATCGTGCTCCAAACTATGGGGTTTCAGAATGGGCTGTGTGCCCTCCACCTTATCGCCTTCTTATCAATCTCATGTCTTATTCCCACTTGTCACAATTCCAAGATAACCTTTCCGACTGAGGGGAACATGGACCATAGTGAACTTAGCGTTTCCCCGACAAATGCTTCAATAGTCAGTGAAACCTCAACTTTGCCAAGTTCTCAGGAAGGTGATTCAGGAAGTTTGAGTAGTGGCAGGAATAATTCGACTTCCCTGTTTTCGTTGTTTTTCGGTGATGGCGAGAGTAACGACATTGTTGAGGATCGCTCACAGTTATCATTACGCGATAAGGAAAATGAGATACCGGAAACGAAGGAGTTTGTGAGGAGTTTGGAGATTACGGATTCAAGAGAAGTGTACAATCCCGACAGGAGGTTGAGAGATAGCATGGAAGACCGTTGGAATGGATGGAATTTTGAGGAGAAAAATTCAAGTAATAACCGTTTATATGTGGTGCTGGTGCATTCATTAGAGTAAAATTTAACGATTTCTTTCCTTAAAAGAATGGAGGTATCCACCAGACGAGAAAACGATACAACTCCAAGTTGTGGATGAGGATCCTTACCATCACGGACGACCTGCGTGGCCCCATGATGAATATCTTTTGGGGTATTTTGATTTGAAGGGGTCCACTCCTGAAAGGAGTAATGGAAGTATAAGCAGTTCTGAAAATTATGTGGATTCTACCCTATCTCCGGATGAGGCTTCGAAATATTATGAGTGGAAAAGGTTACAGCCAAGACCATCGCCAAGTGCTTTTATAGGACCAGGATTTTATGATGTTTCTTCCATCGACCCTGCACCTTCAGGGGATTACTATAGGTATCATCAACCATCTTTTCAAGCTATTACTACAGATGGGACGGGGAAAGTGCAGACAACAGGGTCATCAAGTAGTGGGGGTGGATCGAGTACGGAGCAGGGGTCAGGTGTGCCAGGGACACCGAGTGAATCGAATACCAATACAAGACATTTTCCTGCTTATGCTGCTTACGGTAAAAATGCTTAAATTAATTGCTAACATTTTTAATGGTCGATGATCAACTTTTAATTTGCTCCCAAAAGATTACTACAAACGGAAGCGACTCCGCCTCCAAATACATCCGGGACTTATCGCCGCCCCACTTGCAGGTCTTGCAGCTTTCGGCGCTGCCTCCGCCCTCACATCAAAGCCCCTTCTAGTAGAATTAGGCTATGTTCGCAATAAGCCAGATTTAGTCGGTGGCGGCGGCTACCCTGGAGGGTGGGGCTGGGCAGGTAATCAAGGAACCGGCTACAGACCCTATCCTCCCTTCTATCCACCGCCAAATCCCCCTCCAATTTATCCCCCGATTGGAGTAGGCACAGGTAGCGTAGGTCCCCACTATCCTGGTGGAGGTGGACTCGGATTTGGGGGAGT
>JAQIXX010007389.1:0-10905 GCA_034700605.1 Willowsia nigromaculata | reverse complement strand
ACCGACAACTAGATAACTTAAACAATTTTCTCACTCTATTTATACTACTTTCATTCCGGTGAAAGTACCTATCTATTTTAAATAAAATATCGAACTAAAAATGAAAACAAAGAAAAAACTAATTATCTTATCTACAATAAATTTCATGAACTGATAAGACGAATATTAAACAAATTACTAAATATTAAGCAAATAACTAAATATTAAACAAAATCTTTCACCGGAAGCTGAATTACCATAATATTTCTTACAAACTACTAATTTGTATAAATTCTTCTCTGAATTTCCATTCCCGCACCAACAGATGGGGTTATTAACACTTGAGACATTTTGTTTGTTCACGTGATTGCTAGTGATATCTAATGAATAGGTGACGTACATATATAATGCATAACTTTTACCAGAAAAAACGAATAGGTAGGTAAGTAATAATAAATGATGATGACGTATTGTAACCTGAAAATCCGAATTTTTCTCTGCCTAGCAACAACTTAGAAGTAAGTCCGAAAAGTGTAATTAGTATGTACAGCGGCAGGTTGATTTTGCGCACTATTGACAAACAAGTTTTATGCACTCGAAAACTGCATCGCTTCGAAAAGTCTAGAATTTTGTGTATAGTGCAAGTTAAAACGGAGGGGTAGTAAAACTGTCTACAAAGTCAAGTTATTAGCTCATATCATCTTTCTCTACCCTGGACGCCTACCGTCATGCCTTCTTCATTCTTCTATAATTTTCATGATTTGGCATTCATATATGTATGTACATCTCTACGGATCTCATTACATTGTACATTGTATTAAATTATACTAAATATGAATTTTCTACGTATTTCATGTCTGTGTCCAAGCTCTATCATAAATAGCTGCTAGTACTGAAAAATGATAGTGTACTTTAATAATGAGGAAACCTTTGCAAATTCCCAATGTATTACAAGGTTTTGTTTTGCGGTTTACTGGCTTGAATGTTTACGTTTCTGAATTATGTCCAGAGACAAGGCTTATCAAATATAAACATGTATGTTCTTCTATCTATCTTCATGTTTACAATCTGAAACGATGCATTAAAAACTCTAAATACCTAAGAAGAGTGTAGCAAAACACCAACTGTTGATGACAATATCCCCTAAATAACCCACACCGGCATGATCTTTTACTCGCATATTTTGATTTTATTGAAGATACGATTTTCGTGCATGCGCATGCATGTAAGCAAAACTCTGGACCAGAATTCAAATGATTTGACTCAACTGGAAGATGCTTAGGTATGTACACTAGCCAAATAGGTATAAAGACTCGCTAAAATTCTACAACCTACCCCCACTACAGCATTTTCACAGTCAAAATAATTGGACCTTCTATTGTCTCTCAATATATTGGCGTAATACTTTTTTCATGCAAAGTTACTTGCGCACGTTTTTATATATGGCGAATTTACAGGAAAATTCAACTTTGTTATAACATAATAGCTACCAACAAAAGCAAAACATGTTATCCTTGAGGTTCCACAAACTCGATTCGGACAATTCGACATCCCTACCATGATATTTTATGATGCTACCATAACTACGAACGTTAGTTCTAGAACTGCTCTTCTGATGCTTACAGTATTCAGTAGTTACAATGCATAATTAAAGAGTTGTCACAAATATGAAATTTGTCGGTGATAGTGGTCATGAACAAGTAGCATGGCAAATAAAGATCCATTTTACTATGCTACAAATACTATGCTACAAAGCAACAAAGAATTTCTTTAAATATTATTTATGCATGCACGTCTTTATCAAGGTGTATTGGTGTGATTCACCGCATGGAACCTTCCAGGATTGGCTGTGATTTTAAAAGTATTCAAGTACTTCAGGGGCGCATATAAAAATTAAAGTGTAGCTGAATGATATACGATACAGTACAACAGTCAATAGGGACACAATGGCTGGAAGAAATATACATACCGTCAAAAATATTGGGGACTCAAAGATGATGAACAAATTATAACTAGAACAATCGAGAATATCCCTTTACATTGATTGGGGTACTGTTGCAAAGTACTACAGGCTTAACAATTGGAAGTGGACCCTTAATACGGCACATAGCACAATTGTGCCATGAGTCATCATCACATTTGTATGCAGAGATTCAAGGTTTGTGTCAAGCACACTCGAGCAAGCTTGCCACCAATCCCATTCGCCAAAAAAGTTAATATAAATGTGGTCAGTAATTGTAGCAAAAACGTACATATCTTCACGAGCTTCCATTTATCACCGCAAAATATATTTGGCAGCTATGTTGCAGTACACAATTTTATGGAACTGTATTATTTTTGCCCACTAATATTCATCTTTAGTCAACCATTTCATTGGCAAATAAAATAATACATGGAAAATAATCCAAATTATAATGTTATGAGACTTCACTGAACACATGTATGATTATTGCTACACGCATGCTTCTTCATTCTTGTGCGTATTTACGAATCTCTAGATAAAACATAAATCTGAGTACTTATGTCTTCTCGTTCTCACGCACAACTTGGCAATAAGTATAGCACATTTAAACACAGCAAGTAACCGTGTTTAGGACATTGACTGTTGCGATTTTTGTTAGGTTATATGTTTTACTTGGTATAAAGCAACATGCATAATGAGTTAACAGCAAAGCTTTGATTTTATTGTGTTCAGTTTGTCTGTTTTATTCTCGGCTTAATATATAAATACATGTATTTTTAGATTTTATAACATCAACATAATTATCTTTTCTGCCTTTATCATCACCTTAGCAATACCAACAATATGTAACACTCTTATCACATCTTATTCAGTTTCAGGTACAGGTACTGTGAATGGTCACACTAGTCAGTGCTAGTGTGTACCTATTAGTGTACGTCTGTGATCTCCAACTTTTCTAGATGCGCAGAGGAATCTTGCACAATTTTTTTCCTCAATTCATCAAGGAGCAATTGTTGTTGATATCATGTGATGATGACACACACACAAAAAGTTTTGGAAGCCACTTTTGTTTAGGAGTCCCTACTACCACAACACTTTGTTCATAATGAGTACATACAAGACTCAAATCACTATAATATTATCCCATATTACAACTTACTACTAGAAATACACGCCTTAGGATTAACTATAGAAAAAGAAGACACAAGACACAACCCTACCATTATAGAGATTTTTATAAGCTGACAAAGATCTCTTAGTCTTTTGCATCTTGCATCTTTGGCTCTCACACGACGCTGAGTCTCGGTTTCAGAGAGAAGGAGAGAGTTGAAGGCGAGTGGTCATTTTTACTTGTTTAGTTGACGATTTTGGGCATAAGGATCAGATCAGGATTAGCTCGCAAGGAACTGGTAAGACATACCATTCATTATAATTTGACTTTTTTTCTGAGAAACTTTCATGTGAAGAGTGCAAACTAGCTAGTAGAAGCTGCAAAATTTGAGGTACATACACTTGAAACTTGTTTTACACAAGTATTTACAGAGTACCCTCAAGTAGCAAGTTCCGTTTTATTTATATACTATAAATGCTTCCTTTCAATTGACAAACTTGAATGAAAGTAGGAAGAAAAGTTTAAACAAAGCGTGCCCGACGCAAAGTTTTTGAGGTTGGTCATTGCTCTGAATTGGAATATATGCAGAGGATTTCCTTCAAGGGAAAAGAGTGACATTCAAAGTGTTTGTTCGCATAATATAATATCGAGTTTGTCTCATGCTGGTTAACCAAACCCTCACTGGAAATCATGTTTATGCAGAGCTATTTTAGCTGAGACAAATCCTTGAAGACTTTCAATGTTAGAAATTTAGTACTTGAGCAAAGTAAAAGGATGAAGTTATTATTTAAAGTGATACGGTCAAATGTGATTGCCCGTCATTATTGACAAATTGTGCTGGGTTTAATTGTATGTGCGTGGAAAACAAAGAGAAGTTGTAATAGCAAATCTCATTATTTTTATTTATTTCGTTTATTTTTCATCCAGAAAAGGGAGGAAACGCCAGTCAGTCTCAAGAAGAGTTTGGAAGCAGACAAACTTTTGAAAAAGCGAATTGATTTTGATTTTTGTCGCCGACAAGAAGAGGAAAATATTTTTTTGTGATTTACTCGTGAAAAAAAAGGAAGTTTTAATTCAAATCAACAATCAATCTTGGATTCATTCAAAATGGCACACTTAAATGAAAAAGAGGAATTGCAGCAGCTTGATTTGGTAAGAACTATTTTATCTGTTAAAAAAACAATTTAGGCTAAGGCAAACCAAGTTTTTAAAATTGCATTGAACATAATGCGGTATAACTTTGTTGACATGAGTTGTGTGAAAGTTTTAAATTCAAAACAGACAAAATTCTTGAAGAGCAATTTTTTTCCTAAACTTTGTGCCTAATGAGCATTTTCATGCTGCATTAAGTTCATGCAAAGTTTGTAATGACAGCAACCTAAATTTGATGAACATGACATGTATGCCTAGCATTGCATGTAACTATTCTAAACGATAGTTCCTTCCTACTGTATAGTCCTAAGAACTTGTTTATTACGGAAGCTAATAATGTAGTTAGCTATCATATTTAAGTATTTTTAAAAGCAAATTTGAAACTGGAATTTTAAAACAGTGTTGCATTTTATTTTTATAGTTTCGAGAGGTTGTTGCAGATCTCGGCAGGGATGATACCGAGTTACGTCGATTTTTACGAGGTGAGTTTGTGAAAAATATTATGTAAAATTTATGTTAAAAGCTGAACACTACTATGACTCATATTTGTGAAATTAAGGTAGCATCATGTGATGGACCACCAAAATTGATCATGTGATGTTAGTAGTTCTCAAGGGCACTTTGCTTACGGTTAAAAAATCATGACTCATAGCTGTGCAAAACAGTGCACTTCGCCAAAGCGAATTAAGGGGCTATGCATAATGTGCTATGCAATCTGTATGGCAAAAATCATTTTGCAGCTTTTTGCGCAACCTGTACTTACTTGCAACAACAACAATGTTTCTTCATTGAACCATCGATTTTATTAAAGTTGTGCGTTATCTTAGTAACGGAATTGGCGCAACAACTTCCTAATTATGTATAATTTTTTATTAGCCATCGAATTAGGATTAGTTAATAGATCTTCCATTATATGTGCACTTTACCTGCAACAGTTCAGTGAATTATGTTGCAAAAATCGCAAATGTGAAGGCCACAAGTTCAAGTTTATTGTAAAGCGGCATCTTCACTATCAAGAAGCTATGGAATGCTGAGCCTTCCAAAACTAGTAAAAAGTAACTTTGTCTATTATTAGATCTAATAGACTCTTTACCAGCAACATTATGCTTAGTTACAATTAGCAAGTACCAAGGGACTGCAATTAGTGCTGAAGCGTTGCAGCTTGAAATTTTAATTGCTCTCTGCAATGGTTCGTTTGAGTTTCCACAGCAGGCAAACAAGCCAGCAGCCTATCTCTAATACCGATGCAATAGTTGAATAAAAATGTTGTAATTTACAGGAGCTAATTGATACTTGTGGTAAAAGGAATGGTAAAAGGCACCCTTATTGATGATATTTGATATTATATCATGTATAGTCTATAGAGTAAATTCATATGCAAAAAAAACAATTAGTACTTAAGTGTCTCTTTCTTAAGCAACAATTGTCATGAATCACATGAATCACAGTCTATAATAAATCATTGTGAAAATTCTGATATTTATATTATTAATAGACGTATGCATGCTTCTCGGATTAGATATCAGATTATGATGTTGTCATAATTACAGAATTCCATAATACATTTTACGCTGCAAAAAATATATATATATATCTCGATTATATATATCACAATTATTTCATCGCCTTTGTCCAGCTAGAACATAATAACTTGGTTAATTAATCTTTCAAGAGTAAAAATATTCCGTCTTTTTATTTTAAGCCCGTGATTATGACCTGACCAAAGCTGAGGATATGCTTCGCAAGGTAAGAAAAGACATTCAAAAGTTAAATATGCATAGCAATAACAGTATTGTACATATGACTATTAATAGCACATTTAAAGCAAACAAAGTATCATTTTGACCGACATTTAAGCATGTGGTATCATTATGTATGAAGTATGACTACTAAAAACTTGCGGAAAATCGCTAAGAAATTACACCCTGTCAAGACACGAGTAAAATATGCACATAAAAACTTGCAGCTAAGTAAATTTTATACAAAAAACTTATATATACATGACAGAAACCATTACGACTTCCTTACTTGACCTAACCACACTAAACCAATGGTGTGACTTTTTCCTGTCGTATTGTTTTCATCACAACACTTCTTGCACTTGATTACACACGTAACAACACAGTGTAAAGCCGTTTTTAATCTCCTGGACAACATTAGTCTCTCTTTAAACTATGACAGGTTCATCAAATGTTTACATGGATAAAAAAACTTATAGGCACATAATAATTCACTTCGCATTAGAGTTTATTTATGCAAAAATGCACGAACGCAGTAACGAAAACAAACTCGACTCATGTGCATACCTCGTGTGTGTATGTATGTGAATATGAATGGCTTTAATTATAGCAAAAGAAACCCTGCACAAAAACTTGATATTTTAGTTGTTCAGTTCCAGTTTGAGTCTTTCATAGCAGTCCACTCGGAATGGACCTTACGCCTGCTTAAATGTATCTGGGCCCAGAATTGACATCAACCATTGGCATGTGCCAGTTTTAACTTGATAAAATATATTCCTTAGTTGTTTAAACTTAAAGTGCTAATTTTTATGTCCATTTAGTTTATCAAGGCATTAATCATGATAGCAAGAGTTTTCACGGTTTACTGTTCGCAAGATAAGATGAGATTCGTGCCCATTACGGCCATTACCATTAAGCTTTTGTCTGATATAATGAATGGTTACTATCCAGTCTGGGCCCAAATAAATTTAAACATGCTTCAGGTCTCTGAAACCCTTTTAGCATTTTTTGGCGGCTTGCAATTCTAATCATTCAAGGTTATTCGTTAGAAACGCCTTTCATCCAAGTACTACCTGACTCTTTTAACTTGCGAGTCTGCTTATTATATGATACTTTATGAAATTTTATGCAAAAACTTGTCATGTTGGTCCTCCGGTTTTCCCATCGGTCACCCCTACAATCTTGTACAAAGTTTGACGCATAAAAACTTGTTTGAATATCCATCTATGACATCAATGCTTTGCCTGAAAAATTTTATGAAGACTTTGTTATAATTTTGAATGTCATAAAAACGATTTCTATGGTTTTTATGGATTTTTTAGTCGATACAATGGAGAAAAGAAAACAACATGGATAGATATCAGGAATGGACGATTTCTGAAGAAGTCATCGATTCATTTCCCCATGCATGCTACGGAAAAGACAATGATGGAAGAATGGGTAAGACACAAAAGTTTGATATTTTAAACAGAAAACAAATAGTAGATAAGTAGATAGTGTAATCATAAAGCAAGTAAAAAATTGTATTTTTTAAATTCAAATAGTCTACTATTTTCCGGTTGGTTCATGGGAGGTTCGTGAAATGCTTGAGAAAGGACACGGTGAAGATATGCTCAAGTTGATGTTGTACTCGATGGAAGCGATTACTGACAAACTCGACAAATCTAGCAATGGACAGTTTACACTCATTTGTGATCTTGAAGGACTAACGTACTGGAAAATTGCGCATTATGAAAGTATGAAACTATATCGCCTTGAAAGAGATTTTATTTTCGAGCCTAAACTCTTTATTATCTTGGTCTAAAATCATGATTGTTTTTTACTCTCTCTTCTTCAGCAATTCAAATGGTACTCAAAGTATTCCGAGATTTCGAGCAAAATTATCCTGAGAGGTTGGGCGGCGAGGCTTACGTAATTAATGGTAAGTGAGCGCATTCTGATATAGACGAATACAAAAAAACATCATTAAATAATACCTCATTACAGTGACTGCCGTTTCCGGTCACGTTAATTTTTGTTTAAAAGCACACTAATATTTTTCTGTTTTTGTGTTTTACTTTATATTTGAACTCGGCTTTTGCCACATCACAGCACCACTGGTTTTGAATTACATTTGGCCCCTGGTCAAACCCTTGTTGCATGGAAGAACTCTCCAAAAAGTTCGCTTTTTGGGTTCTGACAGCACAACATTCATTCCAGAACTGATGAAAAGCATGCCCGCAGAAGCAATGTCTCCAAAACTCAATGAAATGTTGATAGCTTCAACGGATGATGATGCGAATGCGAATACCACCACCGTAAGTTCGTATTTTGGGTTCTGACCGCACAACATTCATCTGATGAAAAGCATCCTGCAGAACTCAATGAAATGGTGATAGCTTCAAGGGATGCGAATACCGCATAAGCAAGTATTAATTAATTTTGATGACTCTTGTGCTACTTATTGTGACTTCCGCTCTCGTACAAGCGGCAGATGCTGCTACCACATCGCTCAACATTAATAATTACCATTTAATGTAACTGTGGACTACTTGTAAACACCGCAGTAAACATTAAATTACTTGCATTTATAAATAAGTATATTTAAGGGCTAGGGCGTAATTAAGGATACTTTACACTTGATGTTAAACAATGTTTTTCAGACTTTTGCTAATATTTCAAGGTATGTAATATATTGTTTACATATATATTTTAATTAAATGTAATTATTGTGAATGGATGGGAGTATTTTTTGACTTATTGTAAATAAAGCCATAACCTAACTTTATGGAAACGATAAAATCTTCAAGTCGTCCCACGTTTGTTAATGAACGGAAGTCGGCAATCTGCATACAACATAGTATTACTTCATCATAAATTGGGCGTCTCTTGATCCCAGTAAATTGCTAGACATCCAAAAAAAATCAAAACTTCAAATTTTTATTAACCATCTCCCTGCAAAATATAATACACATTCATAATGGCAATAGTAATGATGATGTAATAATATTTAGTCAGGAAAAAAGCAGAATGTGTGATGATTGTGATCTTGTAAATAAATTTAAAGAAAGAAACAATGGCTTAAAGTTCCATGATGTGATTTCGAGAGAGCTACCTTCAAAACTTGCTGTCATTCCTTCTTTTTTCAATTTTATCATCATCAAAATCATCAAGCTTAATGAGTTAAACCTTGAACTTAACCTTTTTACATTCAGCCATTCGTCGCAAGGAGTTTGATTTTTTTTGCTTCTCTACAGCTTAGCACCAATATGTAATGAGAATGTTAAATGTGGATTATGTTATTTAATATCCGGATAAAAACTTATGAAAATGCCACAAAATATATACATAGTTGGAAATTCAATCATTGGACAAATGAAAAAAATACACATTTTACATCCACCGACTACCATCAGAGTTTTGGATACAATGTTGACTTTTATTTGCATTCAATTCAGACTTAATTTCAAAGAACAATATTTTTCGGAACATTAATACAAAAAGATATTCATTCTCCATTCATGGAATACTTGACCGAATACATTACGTTATCTCATATCTACTATCCCATACATGCCACAAAATCAATAATATACTTATATCATGTAATATTTTTTACTATCCCAAGTTAGGCCATCCATAATGCACCGCTGCCATTGTCATTGCCACTGCCGCTGCCATTGCCACTAATCAGTGATTCAAGTTCAACAGAGTCCAGTTCCGCAACCCAAGGTGGTAGCGGTACCGAGGCTCCCATTCCCATATAATCACTAACCATAGCAAACCCTCTATACTGCAAATCATTAGAGGAGACATTTACACTCCTGTAAACTGCTACAAATGAAGTTCCGTTCAAATTCAAGGTGTTGTCGTCCGGTACGTCATAACAATCAGAGATTCCATTAATACAGGGCCTAAACTGATTATTTTTCAAAGGATCACAGGTTCCATTGCGTGAGGTCTCCGTTCTAACTCTCGTCCGTGAATCCCCTTTCAAAACATCAAGAGCGGAAAAGGATTTGACAGGAACAAGACCATCGTTTTTCCCCAGCACTTTGTAAAATGTCAACATATCTGACACACAGTTTTGCGCGATTTGAGTGCGCATTGATGTCACGTTGATCTGAGTTGTCGAAGGAAAAAGAGGCAATATTGAACTCAATCGACTGTGTGAAGAAGGGGGTTCCCTACTGAAGGCTGCAATGGCTAAATCATTAGCTCCCATTTCGAAAGCGAATCGTGCAGGTCCATGTGCATGCTCAACGTGATATCTATAAGGAAAAGGCTCGGTTGCACGCACTGCTGTTGTATATGTAAGTCGGAAGCCACGACCGTTAACTGAGTGATCTGAGGAAAATGCGACTATGGCAACCGGTCCATCTACGACGGCAGAGGTGACATTCCCTTGTCTGCAAAAAAAGAACAATGATTGGAAGAAATGATTTAGTAGGGAGTTAGTGCATGACTGTAAAGTAGAGTGGAAATGTAAACCTACGTGAAGTTGAAAGTCCTCACAGGGTTTCCATCTTTTGAAATTGTATAAATGTAAACAAGATCGCAACACTGCTCGAAGCCACTTTTCTCCATTTGGAGTCCAATCTTTTTTGCTTCAGGTGAATGAATAATCCATAAGCATCTCTCATTATTTTCATAGATCCCGTCCTCCTTGTAGCTGATTTCTCCAGAACTTCCAGTGAGCACACCGCCACAAGTGGCACCTGCACAAATTTAAAAGCCTTGATTCAATTGAGACCTACATGAAGGAGGGTAGTTGATGAATCACATTACCCCAAACTTACTTTTCTCAAAGGTGAAACCAATGCTGCTTCTGGCTTGCTCTCCTGGGCTTTCTTCATCATCAACTTCTGCTTCTGATGTAGCTGGAATATGTCTGTAAATGGCAAGAAACGCGGAATAGGCTGTGTTACAAACATTATCGAGTCTTGGGACAGAAATCTCGGATGGACATGAGACCATGTCAT
>JAQIXX010007388.1:0-10906 GCA_034700605.1 Willowsia nigromaculata | reverse complement strand
CTCATTCAAGCCCTAGTGGGGATAAGAAACCCATTGCAAAAATGCATACATTGTGGTAGGTGAGATAGTGAAAAGAAAGAAGCAGGCGCAAGCAAAGCATAAGTCAGCTGATGGGTCGACAGAACGACGCACGCAGGCAGGTATACTTGTCTTTTATGAATATGATTAACAATATTCATGGACTTATTTTATGTTTCACCTTCTGCGTCAAGCATGAAATTTAAAAAAGCCGCCGAGCTGACAGTGTTGTTGGTGGTATGTGAAAAACGTGGAATGAACCGTTTGGCTTGGCCAGACAAAAACGTTAATAACTGCTTTAAAAAAAGGAATTTTGGAAAAACTCTTTTTGCACCTGAAAGAGGAAAGAAAGCTGAACAAATTATAAGCAGGTCGAAGGTAGGTCATAGCATGTTTTCATTGAGAAAGACGTCTGGAACCGTTCTGGAAAACAGAGAAAGGGAAATGAATGAAAGAAACGCAAGCAAAACATAAACAGAAAAAAACAGGTGATGGTGGCCCATGAGGAATGAATATGTAATTGCTGTGTTTGGCTAGAAAACAACAGCTGATGAATCGACACACGCAGTTACCGACGGAGAATCGTCTGATATGGATTGATTTTTCATCCAAGACCACAAGAAAAGTATAAATGTAGACGTGCGTGTGTGGAGAAACAGATGAAATGGAGAAAGGGGAGGCTTATTGTGTTTCCTTTTTCCTTTCCACATACACACCTCTCTTTCCTTCAACAAGAAACCAGTAATGCAAAGGAATCATCCCAGGATTACTCCCGCATTATTACACTCTCAATCGCAAAAGAAAACCTGACGTGCTCTTTTAAAACTTTTACTCTCCTGTCGATAAATATTGCGTTCAAACTCGTGTACAACAATGCAAACAAACATTTCGCCTTTCATCTCTTCACAAGAACGATAGCTACATTTTTTATTATTAAAATGTTGCCCATTACTCCTATCAGCAGCAAAAGCAAATAAATATATGGAAATACATCTTAAGCGTAACATGTAGGTAGATACCCGTAGTCTTATTGCGTGAAAACTATCCATACGCACATATACAGTACATATAGACTCAGCTTTGATATTTCATCGCGCGAGAGAGAAAACTATGTTATGACTCTACTCTTTTTATTCATTCATCCTGAATTTGGATATATTTTACGCACGATTTCCTTCCAATTTATGCATCCGACGGCGTGCATGTGTCATTTACAGTAAAAAGAAGACCACCAAAGCACTAAATACTGTCTATATGCATCCATGTGTATATATGTGTGTGTCTGAAGTGAGTTTTACAAAAGACTTTATTCTTACTGTTATTATTTTTCCAAATAATAATAATAATTTCAGTGGAAATCCTTTCCACGTTATGACGGTTCGCTGCTGCTGCGTGTCTTTGTAAGTCAGTGAGTAGGTAAAATTACACTGTCGTGGGCACCATAATCGAGGAAAAAAGGAAAAATCGGAAGTTTGTGAAGGATCCTCATCCTCGGTGGTGTATGAAATATATATTGATTGCGGACGGATGTGCATGCTTCCGAAAGCCATCATACGGCAGTGTCACCACCATTGAAAGCATAATATAAATATACATAACGATACTTTTTACATATTATACACATTTTCTTGCTAAAATACACTACACAAAGGACATAACAAAATCAGCTTTTTAGCTCTTCCATTCTTTTCCAAGATTTTCTCATCAAATCACATCCAGCCCAGCGCACATTACACTCTTCCCGTCTGACACACACGGTTCTCGATTTTTGGATGGCATCCCGAGGACAAGAACGGTGATGGTGACGGTGTGTAATATAATAAAATACAGAGTCATTCATTTATTATTTTTGCATCATGTGTCATTTCCCTTCTTCATTTTCCACGAGGAAAAGTGAGCAGTCAGCTAAAAATTAAAATAAATCAAAACAAGCATCATCATTGCTTTTGAGCAAATAAAGCAGCATACAACGAGGTGATCCTTATAAACTAGTCTGCTATACTATATTGCCAGTCCTTTAATGAAAACTATATGCATTCGTAAAGTTAATGTAATCAACTTTATTCCTGAAAACCCGAAACTGCTTTGCTTACGTTTGCTTAACCATTCATTTTTCATTAATCGATTTCACTTTGAAATGACTTTGACTCCTGTGCTGCTTAACATCAGGGAAGAAAGTAATAATGGCCAAAAGTATACAGCATTGTATATGGCATAATGCAATAAAATAATATTTTTTGTCGAAGTAACTGGACCATTACGCATTACGTAAAGTGCACAAGGGAGAGATTGATACGAAATGAAAATCTTTTTTAATGTTTTGTTGTACATTTGTGTGCTGGGACCAATGATGATGACTCCACCGATATGACGAGGATGATAATAATGAAGAGATGGAAGAATGGATTGAATTTGAATTTGTTTTTTTGTTGTTGTGTGAGAGAAGCTAACAAAAACAGTAGTGCAATATCTCATTGGACACGTTGGTCTTGCATCCTGATGAAATAAACAGGGAAGCTAAATGGGCTGAATACATAAAAGTTATAACTTGGTCGCCGTGTTCTGTTCCTTGCTATAAAGCGGTGTTGTTGTGCGAAGATGATGATGATGAGGGGGAAAAGTTAACTTGATAGGACCGACGACGGGCGGATTTCTGTCTGGATATTACTTACGCATAACGCATAATATTACAACTAACACGTTCTTCTCATCCGTGATATAATCCACGACGGCCCTCACCACCAAAACTGTATACATCAGAGCACCAAGAGTAAAACCTAGTCACACGGTTCAATTAGATTTCATACAGAATTAAGTATGAACTTCTTTTTCCATGATCATCGCAGAGTGTACATTCAAACTACTCCAATCTCACAACTGTGTACACGTAGTGGTAATACACGACTGCTGCAAAATCTCCTGCTGTTTTTGTTGTCTTTGTCATCTAATCTGGAAAAAAAACTGCTGGCCTGCCTTGTCTGATTCCTTGTCCTGTCATTTTAAAGCTGGAGATCCCCTTTCCCTGCTAATGAGAAGTGTGACCAGTTTTAGATTTTGGCTTTGTGATTACAATCTAAATGACAGGATTTTGCAGTGAATCCAATACACAAGTTGGATATATTTGACGGATATAATATGCATGAAATAATATGCCATGTTGTAATCATTGGAATTAAAGAATTTTGAAGAAAAAAGGGAGTCCATTACAATCAACATGAAGATAGTGTTATGCATGCATAGATATTTTAAGAATGACATGTGCCGATGATTACACGATGATTTGTGCGGTTCAGATGTGAACATGTATAGAAAAGAAGAACGTGTGTCTATGTGATGTCCCCATTTATGCATTTATCTAAAAAATAGAAAATTGGCTTTTGTCGTAAAAACGCTTTGCTTTTCTTACACCGATAATGTTCGCATTATCATAGCTAGTTTGCTGCAATGGGCAACTTAGATTAGGTAGGTATTAGTATTAAAAAGGCACAAGTGCACCGTGAGGGATAATGTATAGGTTTGAGTACATTGTCTGATTGCTTGGTTCACTCTATTATGTGTCTTATTTCTGTGACATTCTCTCCATCAAAATCCCCCATCTCCTCTTTTTAATCCTATTTATCTCACTCAAACTTATTGCGCCGGAATATGGGCTTACCATTCGTCAAATTCGGTGGAACTCATCATTAATCAAGTGATTGTAATCATCATCAGGAGCACGCAAAAGAAAGAAGCATCGAGAAAACCTAAAACTCTCTGATGACACCGTAATTCTTTCTTCTGCGGGATACCATGCAGGCATGGATGGCATGCCTGAATGGACTCAAAATACACACCGTCCTCATCGCAAAAAATCTGTAGTGTCTTTCCTTAGCATTAATGATGATGAAGGAAGAGCATATAGCTTGGGTTCGATTTGAAAGAGAAAATTTGTGCGTATTGAGACCTCCTCATGATTTTCATTCAAAGGGGATGATGATGGTTTCTCTTTCCTTTGTGTCCTTTATGTAAACGCTTACCTATAATAACCATTTATAATGTACTTAAAGTTTTATCTACTCTCTCATACACCTTTTCAAAAGCTCGAACTACTTTGATGCTACCTCTGAATTTCACCAAAGATTTTTATGGAAGAAAATTTGACACGATACGTGATAAATTACCCGCAGTACCTATACGTACCTTGACTGACAGTTTATGCATTGAAACATGAACTAAACTTTAATTTAATCATAATTAATTTTACATTTAATATGACATAATGCAAAAAGGCTCTCTACTCTCGTCTTTCGATTCAATTGTGAATAGAGGAAGACATTACCAGCTTTCTAGCATTCTGAAATCCTTTTTTTCTCTTAGTCGTTACCATTTGTTTAAGACAATAATTGCATGTGATTGTCAACCTGTGAAGAGAATAAATGTTACACGAGGGTCGCTCGTGCCATTTCCTTACTTTTTTAGTTGCCTATGCAAAGGTTTGATATGCTCCATTCATTTTATAATATATATGGTGAATATATATATAACATCATGCTGTCACAAGAACACAGACAATGCTCTCCCTATATGGTTGACTTGCTCCAAAAGTAATAGCGTAGTCTCAAGACGATCCATTTATCTAAAGGTAACAACTAGAAAGTCTCCTACGGTGAAGTTCCCATTACTTTCCAACATTATCATGTGAAAATGTCTCCTGAAAGTACGGTGGACCACCTTCTTGTATTACACAGGTCGTCTTCCGTCCTGCTGAAGGTATGATAATATATTATGTATGTGTACGTGCTTGTGCATGTCTCCACTAGTACTACGATTCACCATATCTAGAACAAATGGTCATTGGGGAGACCAAGACAGAATGTTTTTCCTTGAAGATAAATGGAATGGTAACAGATTGCTCAGGTAGAGCCTTGGACACGAAAATGACTATCATTTTTCTCCATCTAAGCAAGAGTTTATCCTCTTCTTCCATCTCTCCACTTGTTTTTTTTCTCTTGCTATCACCGTTATTCTCACAGGAGGAGTCAACACAAACGTAAAACGACATACAATAAAATGTGACTTGAACAGAGACTCTGACGCTTTTACTATCCTGCTTGACTACCTTTACCTTGCTTTGGCAGAGATATGTAGCACTCTTGTGCTCATTTTCTTGTAGCTGATAAGTATATATGAGTATCCAAATATATATATGTTTTCACTTTCACACACGCCTCCTTATTTTTTTCTCTCTGTTTTGGAGAACAAGATGGATGAAATGAAGACGACGAAAGAATGGGATGAACTAGCTTGTAGACTCTTTTCTCTCACTTTTTTTCTCCCTTTGTTTTTCTCCTTTCCATTACTCCAGTATATCCACCGATGAAAACATTGTTGAATGAAAAGGTAAGGGAAGGAGACAAGTCAGGAGAAAGTGAAGTCAAGTCTAGTTTACTTGAGAAGAATGTCCATTTTCTTACTTTAGTAAGAAGACGACAATGCATTCCTCGATTTTTTCCTATCATTCTGCTCTTCTTTGCTCGTTCACTCAACTCACTCTTTTTTTCTCTCTCGCTCACGTGGGACAGTTTAGTTGGATTGGTGAAATGAGAACATATTGCTTGGAATAGTAAAGAATGTGGATGAATCGCTTCTGTCGCCATTCTCAATTGCCGTGTTTCTCTTATGGGACCACCGGTAAGCAAAATCGACGGCGAAACAAAATGAAACATCAGAAGGGAAAGTGTATTTTTAGGATAGCTGGTTTTTTTTGCATTGCCTCTGACTCGTTGAAGGATAGGGAATGTGTTTTCCCCTTTTTAACTCACACTTTCAGACACATAGCTAAATAGGCATTTTTTCATCTTAGCTCCTATTTTCTGTTCATATTCTTACGAGCGTATATGTGGATATGAGTTAAGGAAGTAAATTGGCTTCATTGTGTTGCATTAAATTGGTCTTCCTGAAGGATGGAGAGGAATTTCTTGATGGCTAACTCATTCCGTCTCTCACTGTTTTGTTGCTCGACCGGTTGTCCGTGGTCGTTGTTGCCGGATATGTTAGCTTTTAAATTGTTTTGATTCTCTTTATTTTGCCGATTTGACAAAATAATTGCCTATTTATCCTTCGCTTTGGTGGCTATTGTACTTCAGGGGAAAGTATACCATCCATTCTTAATGTCCACATGGAATACCTATAGAAATGATATAAAATGTAGACTCAATGTTGCATACGAGGTTTAAAAACAGGAGCACGTAATAATAACACCGTCATGGGCTTGGTCTTGGTCGGCCGGAACTACTAAATACATCTTGAAACAAAATGAATGGACAGCAGAACATATTATTTTTCTCTCCTTCCTTTCCCTCCAATTTATTTACACTGCTTTGGTGACTTTACCTCTCAGGAAAATCTATACCTTTTCTTTTACACACCTATGTAATGTCTCCTTTCTCGCACATTCGTCTGTTTGAATTGAGACACATGTTTTCTCCAGATTATATACTTTGGATTTTCTTGTACTCTTCTATCTCCCATTTTGGTACTTACATACAATAAGAAATTTTTGGACATGTGTTTTATACAACGTTCATGTGGATGTTATGTGTAGCTTTGTTAAGTGTTCCGGTCTACGTGAATCACCGGACAACCGGTGATAAAATGCCTGCTGATCTTTATCCTTATTTCTTTTCCTTGGGACAATAAATGGTCATTTCTTTAGTGAAAATGTGTTTTCTTCTGTTGTCCTTGCAGCGTACGTGCGTGGGCAGTGTATAGTCGTTATGTGAGAACGAAAAATACCTTTACCGTCGGCTTACACTACTAATCGGAAAACGAGATAATTCGAATGGATTTGTTCTCTTGGTTTTTGTTCCTTGCTAGACTGTTACAATGGTAAAAGACATACCATTCAGTAGAATGTGAAGCTCCTATTTCTTCTTCACAAATAAAATGAACTACATATAACGTAGGAGTAAAGAGAATACCTTCCACTGTTCTTATTAGCTGACCATTTGTTAGATGTCAAGTATAGGAGACAGGTTGGCTTCCTGTAACGCCTTTAAAGACCTCAATAATCTCCGGAATTGCTATAATGCACAGTTTTATTTCTGGTACATGGTCTTTACTGAATTATCTTTAATTACAAACCCAGCACATATATCTTTAAAAATCATCCATGGTTTAATAATTAATGGATGGAGAAAATGGTAATATTGTAGCCACGCATAATTCAAAGATTAGCTAATCCATTAAAAATTGCATACTATAAAGTAATAAGTGCATCTTAAGCTAATCAGATGCTCTATTTAATTAGGAAAAAAGTGTCTGTTACAAAAAAGTTCACATAAAACCCATACGCTTTTTTAATGGAAGCCCATCTTTCTCTCTTTCTTAATTAGGATTATACTCATCAGTAAGGATTTTTTAATTGCAGAATTATTCACAAAAAATCCGAATTTTACCTCCCCCTGTGGAGCCATTACCATCATAAGCATATCCTCTTCAAAGCAACAAGATCATAACAATAACCTCATACGCTCATATAATTTTTAAACTTTGTTCTCCTATTTTTTACAGCGATAAAGTGCTGTAATAATTACAGGAATTTTACAACAAACTAACTACCCCATAATAATACTTTCCTTTCCACCAAGTGATATTCTCTATCATTGTCATATAGTAATTCCAACAATTTTCAAATGGCTCTTCATCTCCTGGGGTAATTCAAATAGGGATGTATATACCCACTTTATTCTCTCTACTTGTCAGATCACAGCAATAACATTAAACTCAGCCATTTAATCTTTCCACGCAGACGATTCGATATCATTTAATAGCTTTCTCTCTCTCTCAAGTACCCCACACAATGACAGTACAATGACAACAATTCAAACAATGGTAAATTGCGATGTGCACACTGTGAAAACGGAGTGTATAAAATTATCTTTGGATCATGCAAGAAGGTCCTAGCTCATCAAAAAGGAAAGGAAGCCTTACACTTTGCGGCTTTCTCATTGTCATATTCAGAGTCTTCAGCCTCCTAGCCCATCAGAGTTGATAGCTTCCAATCCTCACATAGTCTTAACATTAACGTTGAACGGCTACCGGAAAGAGTATTTTGTGGTGTGTTTACATTATATTGGTCTATTTTGCGGTATGCGTGATGATTTGAGATGACAAATAGACATTCACGTTGTAATATAAAATATACATTGCCATTTTCAGGTCGTGCTTTTATAATTATAGCATTTTGTGGTATAAGAATAATCCACTCGTTGTATACTTAGAAGGAGTTTCTCTTACGAAAGTTGTTTGTATTTTGTACCTAATCATAAAAGGTGAAGTATAATACTGCTCTGTTGTCTAATGGCTGGGGTTAGAGGATTATAAGTCATCTACGTACAAACGCATTTAATGACGCAGCTCTGAAATATTTGAGGATGCAAAATTTTAATGCTCATGGGAATGAGTTTCATAAACGAATGTTCAGTTTTTTATCCATGTAACTTAAAAGAGCATACCTTGATTTCTCTTTGAAAATAAGAAAGTTTGTCTGACCAAGAATAAACGAATGGACAGACAGACACAACTTTACACTAGCAAATATTTGCTTTTAGCTATGACCTAAACTGTAATATATTCATATTCAGCAGTTCAAGCATGTCTGTGCATTTTATGAGTATAAAACGAAGTAAAGTACCTTTGCTTGATACTAAATTTCCATGCATCGCTCTGGTATGCTGTCATTATGTAACTCTTTCATTCATTCTTGTATTTATACGTGGCACATTGTACTTAGCTCCCTAAAATACAGGAGACCATGTATATTCACTCTACTAACATACCCCCAACTGTGTATAAATAGCTTACCATTGAAGACGTAGAATTTCAAGTTGGTTGTATTACGTCTTCTGGATCATCATAGTCGTCACGAAGAAATGGCGGTGTGATGGTGTAGTTTTCATAGTTGTAAAAGTGATCTAATTTTATGGCCAGTTAATACAGGAAGGATGAAAATGAGCTGAGGGGCAATTGGGAAAAAGGAGGAAAAAAGAACAAGGAGCAATAAAGGTCCAAGAAAAAGGGGTATACTTGTACATACTACTTCATTGTATACACCATTACATGAATTGCCCAAGTGTTCTCATTTGTTTGCATGTATTACCCATTTCGGGAAAACCTTGGATGCTCTTTTTCTTCACTGTGGATTCTCTTCCATTCGTTCAACCTTAGAGAGCTCATATGTATACATTATACATTACGACAAGAATATGCATAAGCTATTGTTTATTAGGTACTGTTTAGCTTTAAGGGAGTGGTGCGGTTCTCTTCTGTGGTGGCGACAACCAAGAAATGTGCATCTTAAGTATTACGACAGCACTATCTTACACAGATCTTTCCTCAACAACAATCAAGCACACAAATGAATAGGTTACTTGAAGACTTTTCTACCTTTTTATTATTTTTGTATGCAAACCATACTTCTGGCTCTCTTTCACAACACCTCTAACTAGCTAGCCACCTTTCTTAAAACGTAAGACACCTCGTTTTCAAAATTGTCTCAAGTCTGTACCTCCCACATTTGTACAGACACAGAAGCCTTGCTTCCTTTGCTCATTTATTTAATGATCTCATATCTTCCAGCATGCATTTATGCGTATATGTCTTGTCTACACAACAAATGACTATGGATATGAAGATGATAATGAAGCTAAAAGATTACTTTAGCGAAACAACTAGGGATTTTTGGATTGATCATTTGAATATTACTACATCTATGGAAGAAGGTATATACTCAATGCCAATGTAAAGACGAGCCAAAAATGTGAAATTTCTCATGAATTTTATTAGACTCATATATATAACCACCACACATACCACAAGAGAGTTTCCTGCAGCAGTAATAAGTTTCTGTTCTGGATCACTCAAACGTAAAAAAGTGTTCTTTGTTTATAAAAAATACATTTTTGCTATGAACATCCTTCTATTATGTAAAGATGTACATGAATTAATAATACATACCAGGCGCAGTCTAAGCAAATATCCTATTCATCATCAACGTAGCGGTGAAAATTTATTCGGTTGGTCGGTGGATCTACTTTTATGAGAAGTAAAAAAACATCATCTTTGTTGTTACATATTCATATCAGAATTGAAACAAGTTGAAAACATTTGTAAAACAAAAAAACATTGCCTACCACATCGTTTGTTTTAGAAGAAGAAGGGAGCTGAGAGTTGCATAAAAATAATAACTAATGTATTTTTTCAATTCATTTTTCCCTGTAAACTTTTTTAACGCATGTAAAAATGCATGAGAAAAGTGGTGTGATGGCTTTGGGGTACAGTAGTGTCGTGGTAAGTGTATACACATGTAACTACTTAAATAAAAAAGTTAAGTTATTAAGCTGATATGCATAAAAGTGGGAATGGGAAACTGTTGGAGCAGAAGAGACAGACATGAAGAGAGACGAGTAAGGTCCGGGTTACACTTTAAAATGAGGAAGAGATGAGTGTGGAGTGAAGTTTGAAAAAGAATGATGACGGTAATATACACACAGACTGCTTAAGTATATGTATTTCTAGTGTATGTACTCTAATTTTCATGGATATTTTTTCCCTCTCGACATAAGAAGCAATGAATGTGAGAAGGGAAAAATCATCAGTATTTTTTGTCGGATGCAAATGAAATGAAGAAGAGGGCAGAGTTTTTTTGTAAGGATGAAAATGCTGAGAAACAAGCAATAATACTAGGAGAGGGTTTTTTTGTGGAGATATTTTTACTCATGCTCTATAATTCATGGTTTTGTCCCTATTTTACAGGAAAATATCCCGCAAGTGAAAATCGAATAATTATTTAGCATATAATGAATTTTAGAAGACGATCCATGATTCTGTCTACAATTTGAGTTTTTCA
>JAQIXX010007387.1:0-10907 GCA_034700605.1 Willowsia nigromaculata | reverse complement strand
ATGCTTGTATCTATGAATTCTCAGTGATAGGTACCTTAAGGTGCCCGTCATTTCGAAGGTGCTTGACCTAGGAGCCTAAAAATCAATAGGCTTCCTCCTCATGGTCTAAGGTACCTGTGAACCAAATTTGAAGCTACTCGGAAAACGCGTTCGAGATATATCGTCTGGACGGACAGACAGACAGACGGACAGACACGAACGAAACCAATAAGAAGCTTACGCTCCTAAATAAATGACTTACCTTGTTATTATTATCGATGATCCCTTCTTGCTCCCTTTTTGGGTTAGCTACCTTTCTTGACAAAGTCACTCATGATCAAGATCTTGTAAGATAAGCTAGAGAGTACGTAAAGGACTAATTTAGATTCAATCAAGATAAAAACTGGTGGAAACAAATGGGAGATACATTGTAATTGTTCATGCATGTGGTAAGAAAACACTTGTTCCTACTGCTAGTGGTAGTTGATGAGCACTATAATCGATAGGAGTCAAGGGTAGGTACATTTTCAGAAAGCTTAAACTTAGTTTAAAGTAGTATAGGTGAGAAATGGTGTAGTAACAACACAAATTTTATTGTTAAAATTCATGATTTTAAATGATGTGTTTAAGCAAATAAAAACTTCCCAGTGTTAATATGTAGACACTGTGTTCTAAACAAAGGGCTTAAATAAACTCGCTTAAAAGATTCAACTAATCAAAATAATATATGCAAGGCTGTTAGTGCTTCTCATACTTAGCACGCATCTTCACAACGAAAACACTGTAGAGAGTATGTTCTTGCAAAATTTTAAATAAACTTACTCACAAGTAAATGAACATCTGAAGATGGAATATGAAATGCTGAAAGTCAACAATCATGATAAGCCTTTACAAGAAAATCACTGATTTACAGTTCAGAAATTAAGCTTCATTCGGAATTCATGTGCGATTTAAATGCCCCCTCACAATTGTCTTTTTCAACACGCAATTTTAATCACTCTTAAAGAATAAAACTTCAGTAGTTTCAAATAAATTAACTCGAACTTTCCAACTCAATCTGTAATGGCAATTTATTCAATCATCAGCAATTTTTGTACTTATTTCCAGCACCTGTAAGCATCAAGTCTCATGTCAGTCAAAAGACTGCCACTTCGCCCATACAACATTAGCAATCGCAGACAACAAACAAGCAATATGCATGAAGTTCCCACCAATTGATTCCTTTCCCTCACACGTCTCTCTATGAAAAATTTTCTCACATATCATATGAAATCTTTGTTCATCTCATATGTCAGTAGCAACAGCAGTAGCAGTTATTGCATGTTGGTCGAAAGAATGCCATATCGCCCATAAATTAGCAATCAAACACAACAAAACTTCTACATGCACGCAGTTCCCACTTATTGATTCCTTTCCTCGCACTACTCTCTATGAAAATTTTTTCTCATATAGGTATATGTGAACTCATGAACTCTTTGTTTCTCTTCTCTGTCCGTAGCGCAGTAGCAGTTGTTGCATTTGGTGCTGGCATCAGTGAAGACTTTGTATACGATAGCAGGTAATGCTTTGCCTACATCAGCAGAGAAGTCTTTGTCGGCGGCAGCAGAAACGCGTGTGTCAGCACAGCAGAAAGAATTTCATGAATGGAAAACCAGACCGAAGTCAACGCTGACTAAGGTCTATTTTTCCAGTTTTTTTACCGGAAACACCACCGGATAGGTCAGTTTCCGGTTTGTTTTTACCAGATGTCTGATCACCTTTTAGGTCAAATTCGACCACCGTTCGCCAAACGGAGGTACTACTCACATTGTTTGGAAAAATTATGAGATGCTTGTTCTGAACCGAGCAATTGCTTAAGGACAAAAAATGTGAGTGGTGAGCGAGAATGATAATGACGAATATTATGATATAAAAAATCTTTTTATACACCCTGATGCGATGTTGGATGTCGTGTTCGCAATATTGGTGATATAAAAACAAAAATAGGATTTTCTCAAAATGCACGTCTGCTTGTTGCTTGTAAAGTACATTAATGAGAAGGTGCCCATAAGTGAATTTGGTAAATACCGGTATATATCGGGAAAAATGGTATTTACCACCCCGAGGGGGGTGGGAAAAAGTCCAAAATCATTGAAAATGGGGCAACGTGAACACGTTGCATGTATGTTAAGTGGTTTTTCCCAGTTTTGGACTTTTTCCCACTTCCCGGTATTTACCAGGGCAAATCACTTTTTCCCGGGATTTTCTCAATCTTGGTAAAGTATCGCTATGTTGTAGAGAGAAAGACGCTACAACTTTTTGTTTGTTTTCAACAGCCTGATCAAGTACAGTACAGCCACACTCGACAAAGTATCATTTAACGCTCATGATTGGGAACAGTTTTGCGCGTTTGATGGGATCATAAAGACTTGCCTGTATCATCACCATTAACGATCATCGTATTATATCGTCATCATTTTGCATATTATAAGCTCTACTTTTGGAAGAAAAATGGCATGATTATATTAGCCGAATCGAGATTCAGAGTGCGAGAGATCAAGAAGAGATGACCATATTGACCACATTTTTAGCTTCTGCATCATCTTAATAAAACACAAAATATATTTTACCCCCTTCCATCTCCAAATATGTTTATTATGGTCTTTTGAGCATGTACAATTTTACATATTATTTATAATGATCGTTAACAGCATCATTTCAGTGAACATTATCTTCTTAATTTCATGTCAAAATTGTAACCCCGCAATACCTAAGATCATATTATAACTAAAAAACCTGGTAGCACTCTTATGTAATGTTTCCTTAATGACGTAATATTAGCGATATTGTTAAATATATAATAATAATAATAATATTGTGAGCTAATGTACAGGTTCTTAGTATGTAATTCATGAACAGAAATTGCCTTAACATTCATTATGGTTCTAGTGAGTTAACAAGTAAAGAAGTTTCGTCTTCTATTGTAAGAATATTAACGTGAGATTGTCGTTTCTATTTCATAAATTTAATAAATACTTCTACTAGAAAGATAATCAAATTATTTTAAGTAGAATTACGCGCAAATCATTTTGTTTAGATTGCCAGATTAGCCTCCATTACAAATCTTAACACTGTTAAAATAAATAAATAAAAATGTATTAAATGCCGTTCAATAAAAAGCGATGAAACACTGGTGGTTTAAATAAAATTTATTACAATCTGCACTCTGCTTACCGGACACGATTGTCATGTCGTCTTAAAGATTTTATCTTCCTACTCTTCCTTCCAAACATGGTTACGGAACCTTCGGAATACGGAGCCTCTCGGCGGTGTACATTTTTGAATTTCAAATTGCAATGAATATATCGCCATGAAATTGAAAAATAAAAAATAAACAATAAATACCCACCAAATTTATCACCATAATTCCCCACGATAATAAAAAATAAACGAAAACAGTAGAAACTAACAATAACAAATATAACAAGACGAAAGCCCACTCCTCAATTTCTTAGTGTGTGTGTATTTAATACTACTACTTTAGGAAAATGCTCTCCTTTCTCTGGGTCTTATGTAGGTTTACACAATGATAAACTCAGAGTTGTCTTATATAGATGGGATTCTTTGACTGCCGTAGACAATATCGACAGCAATATTTCAGCCGACGTCCTGTAAAGACTGTATACATGCATTTAGCAAACAATAAAGGCTCTGTCTACAGTAAAAGTACCTACGTAATTTTTGATTTCCACTTCGGCACTACTAAGGACAAAGATAGCATGATACTGATCAACTCATAGTTGATATGATAAAGGCAGTTACATTACACACCTTGCTTTGGGGTATAAGTTTTGATTTATTTTTGTAAAACGAGACCTTAGTCTATAAACTAGTTTGAATATTTTCTTCTATTGTATTTGGAAACAATGTTTGGTCGGTTGAGAGGTAGGCATTGTATTATAAATGTACGTTAAAGAAGTTACCCAAAATTAATAGTCCATTCATGTTTGAGTTTTGACACCCGAAACTATGTCGTTTCTGTTATAAAGGTTTTTTGTTGAATGTCATCAAAATCCAGGTTTTTATATACGTTTCTTGATGGGATGAAACACGAAATAGGTAGATGGGTTGCACTTATTAAGTGCCAGTAATAACTGGGACTTTCTCAGAATGATGGTGGCGGGTGGGCGAATGTTTGTCTATCCGCCTGTCTGTCTGTGTACCCGTCACCAGGATAACTTTCGAACGAAGCCGAATTTTTGAATTCTGATTGTTGCAATACATTACTGATGACCTAGGGTTGGATGAGTTGGAAAGCACTTTGGCACTTATGGCCACTGGAAACCGTTAGAAACCGTTATAACGACCAAATTGCTAAATGTAAACATAGGACATGTGGGGGCTCATTCGATCAAATTTTGTATGCTGATCATTTTCCACGCAAGGGTTCTTAAATTTTTAACGGTTTGGCCGTTATAACAGCCGGCTTGACAATACGGAAGGCTACTAATCCAGACTTCAACGAGACTAAGCACCAGAAAACGCATTCTCAATATTTATGATTATGATTGATGGTGCATGGAAAGGTTGTGAAAAACTTTTTGCCATCTTACTTTTACTATTCACCATTTTTAAATGGCAGGCAAATGTAAGTTATATTGGTTGTGCTTGGTTTGGGCCGCTTTTTGTGCTATAGCATATTATATAAAGAAATATATATAATGCAAATATGTGCTAAAATAACACTATTGATTTGTTTTACATAATTACCTTGTTTCCCAATGTTGGTGTAAACTTAATTATAAATTCTTTGCATTGCAATGTAATATAGTGAGCAGGCGAGCTGGTCGGCTGTAAAGAGCATCAATTCTGTTTCAGCTAAACTAGCACTAACCACACGTTTATTACCGTGTGCTGCTCGAACAAAAATAAAAAGTATGGCATTCATATGGGAAGTAATATGAGTCGGTAAGATCTGTTTGAGATGCTTTGGAAGTCGATGACCAGCCCATGAATTAGACTCCCGAGTGGGCTCGCTTGAGACTAATGTATGGGTTCTCGGGTGGAATCCTTCTGTAGTATTCTCCTTCAGTTCTCGCTAATAAGTTGACCCATAAGTGATGTTCTCCACTTGACGTGTATCCTGGGAGAGACTGAAAAAACCCTTCAATGTGGTTAGCCGGCTGGGCTCGCTTGATTATTAAAATGAGTTCCTTCCCAATTTACATACATGCAAACATACAATCTAATATAATATGCTACTAAAATTGAAGTGCAAATTTTCTGATTCATGTCATACTTTAGTAACAAATACAATAGTCGGCTAACATCTCACGCTTATTATATCGTATATGATTGATTGATTAGATGAATAATTGTGAGCATACGGCTACATGCTGCGTGTGTCTTTGTGAAATGTGTGCTAATATTATATCACTGTCAAGTCAATTATTTTTGGATTACAGGTACAGAGATAATTGTTAAATATGTAGCTTATATGGTGAGCTTAGACTTTGGATGCAATATGTGTAGTTAATTATGCTTTTACGCTTGGAACCAAATATGGATGTCAACATTGGACGTCTCAGATGCAAAAACTATAAATAAAATGAAAGCATAGCATACCATTAGTGAATCGGTTTTAAAATTGACTTTTTATCTTATATAATTTTGCATTTATCTAAAAGTTATAGCTAAATAATTTCATTTAGATCAATAGGTAATTACACAATTTTCATTTTACGACCAAACCCAAAAATATTTTACATAGATTTTGCATGAAAACGATATACTTATAGTCACATTAGATTATGAGTTGTCTTAGCAGATACCTGTAAACGGTCAAATTTGACCATCAAAATTTGGAAATATTTTATGCTAAATAAAGAAAGCATTATTAACTATGCTAGAATCCTAGTTTTTGAATTTCGCGAATATGCGTATGCTCTCGTGGTGAGTGGTCGAAAATATGGAAACATGCAAACCGTTTTTCACATAGTTCCTTTGTTTTTTGACATTTTGAGTTGAAGTTTGGCACGTAGGTAAACTGAAGTGTTTTGGCATTAACTTACATCTAAGCTTTCAAATTGGAACAACTTTGTACATATGTGGGCTAGCTAGCAGAACGTCTGACACTGGCTTTTGGATGAAGTGAAACAACACACAAACATGGTTACCTGGCCATCAATCTTATTGTTTCGAGGTATTTTACTCAAAATATTTAGGGATTTTTATGTTGTATTGTTTTTTTTACGTATTGTAATGAATATATTTGTATCAATGTGTGGCAAACGTATGATATACAAATTGTCACTGCAAATTACGTTTTAAGGAATTCATTAGGAAAAGCTTACCTCACAACATTTAACTGATTAATTAGTATCACTATTTCATAACTTACAAGATATGGATTTCAATCTTTATTTCATTGAAATTCCAGGATAAAGATTCCATCAAACGTGCGCAGCAAAATCAATGAGAAAAAATCTACAACAAAGTCCTTATTCATAATGAAGAACAATCCATACATCATCTTTATTGGTGCAAGGGCTCTTATCTGCATCCTAATAGCAATACTAGATCTAGTAAATATTTTGTTTGCTTTACAAAAATCTGTTCGTGTTACGTTAACTTTAATTGTGTTCAAACAAATGTCATAGGTAGAGCACGTTTGCGGTATCACCATAATAACTAACAGGACCAGAAAAGAAATAGTGAAAACTATCATTAAAAGATAAAGTTTTATTGGAATTATTCCTTACCCCTTAATTGAAAATGTAAAGCAACAACTACAACTAAAACAACTACCCAGAACACTAAACCAAAACCCGTGTAATTCCCACGTGGATTGGCTTCTGCACCAGCTTATAAATTAAAACATAACGAGTATATTTCTCACAGAAAAGTTTCAGTTCAAGTTGTTTCTTTATGCTAGGTTGGGATAAGTTGTAAACCAAGAACAGTGCCATGTTATTCATCGTTTTTATACAACAACAAAAAATAAATAGGGTGCACCGAGCACTTTCAAAATTATACAGTGACAATACCAAAAGTCTAGCCATTGAGATCAAAATAGATGCGACTGTGGATCGGTGACAAAGGACACCTGATACCTTCATTAATAAATACAAAAGATCAAAATTGTAGTAATGTATTACAACAATGGCTAGGAATGGGGCTACTCGTATCCCCATTGCCCAAAGGTATAAGCATAACCCTGGCAAATCGTTTATTATCCACCAGGAAGTTGTGTGCGAACAATGATCCAATTGATTGAATTGATTAAATCCAGTCTCGTCAGCTTGAAAGATGCAAGTACGAATGAAGCTACTTGTTACAACGTGGAGAAAAGCAAATAGCACAACTACTATCCCAAGAACCAACGGAGATTTAAAATCTTGAGGTTTAATAATGACTAAATAAATTCCAACAGTTAAACATAAAATTCCAACGAAGGATAGAAAATCTAGAGACAAGTTCATTTTAAGACGCTCTCGGCTCGTTGGGAAATATGCAGGATTTTTTATTAGCTGCAGCGATTTGTTATCCCACAAGAAAGGAAACTCGGGCAGATACGTGAATACAAAATTAAATATTGTAAATGCCTTTCTCTCCAATTCCGATAACATTTTATGACAGATAGAAATAACAATAACTTATTCCTGAAATTAAATGGAAAACACTAGTCACCAGTGGCAATTTATCATTTGTAATTGTGGATATGACGAATATTTAAGATGTGAATTCTTTTGTCTTTGTAAATTGTTTCCTTGTTAGTAGGATTTTTAACTTATACTTGCAATAGAAAAATGCAATGGTATATGTAAGCGATCAACTTCCACTGCTGGATTGTGCACTCCTCCACATAAATTTTATTTTGCTAATAATACTATGAAATTTTAATGGTCGCTTTCAGTTTGCAAAATATATATTAATGACTTGATTTTTTTTCCTTCAGAAGTTAATACCCGCCAATCCCACCAACAAATTTATTGTTATTCTGAAATCTTGAACTGATGAGCAAATAATTGTTTCCGTGTTATTGAAGTGAAGTTTCCGTGTGTGATTAATCGAAGATCTGTTTTATTAAGGTTTAGAGTAAACAAATCTGAATTACCTATATTTTACACACTTTAAGTTAAAGTCTTTAATATATAACATCTTTTGCAATTTTTGTTGTTGTGCCGATTTTGGTCACAAATATATTAAACAAATTTAAGAAGTAAGTATCGCAACGCCTTACTTTTGAAAGGTAACTGTCACTGAACAAAATTTAAAAAACAAGACGTTTAGCCGAAATTGGTAAGCCAGACGCAAACAAACCGTTTTTCAGTAAAATCAGTGTTGTAATAATAATCCCGATTCATACTCGCCTACGCTCTTTAAATCTGCCTGATTATGTGTAATTCGTATGATTATTATTAAATCATATAAAAATTGCTGTCATATTTTCTAACCACATGTTGAAAACATGCAATTAGAGTGAAAAGGAAAAAAACAAAAATATTTCACAAAAAATCTACTTCCTACGCGTTATTAGTTTTAAAATGTTACGGTGCATTCAACATTTCGATTCGTAGTAGATTTGATTAAAGCTACTAAAAATCGACTAGAGTAAGCCCAAACCATGTTATCAGAGATTGAGGAGTTATCGTTCGTTCTGCAGAAGAAAATGTTCTTTTACATGTACCCTTTTTCTTTTACATGGAATAGTAAACTTGTCGTCTTGGAGAGAAACACATCTTTCGTTAAGAAGCAAATTTATGGGCATGTGTTTTACGTGTCTTTGGTGTTCATAATGATAAGCTCCATACTATTATAGGTACATAAATTCATTTAGATCAATAAGTAACCACACAATTTTCATTTTACGACCAAAACCAAAAATATTTTACATAGAATTTGCATGAAAATACTATATTTATTGTCACATTAGATTATGTATATATTCTCTGAATTCATAAGACACTCTCCTAAATCTACGAAAGATAATTAAACCAACTCCATTTTGGAAAAGAAGTAATGCCAAACAAAGCTAACAAAATCACTAAAATTACCTATTCTACGATTTTATGAAATGTACAACACACAATTATTATTACACAAAATCAGGATCAGCAATTTACAATATTTCCTTTAACATACTACGCCTTTCTTTATTCTCACCATCCTTTGAATCTTTCACATGGTCTTAACAACTAGCTATTGTTTTACTAAACTAGTAACGATTAACTATAATTCATTTTCAATAATTAACAGATGACCATGAAATATTCTGAAAATGATTATATACATCTGATTGAGCACCGAGAGCTAACAACAAAATTTGCTGTTATTTTTGGATTGAGACTGACAAGAATTTTGTGTATTGTTTGAACCATAATTTGATTTTAGAAGTTAACATAAAGATGCTAACTTAAAGCTATTCCAAATAATAACGGGCTGTTTATTTGTAGTTTAGTGAGATTTACTTTTAACTCCTCAAAATCTTTGGTCCCTTCTGCTTAACCTTCCAAATAGTTTGATATCCACAATTTTCGGTTTTGTTTACTTTCATGCGTAAAAATTGCTTCCTCAGCATGCGTACAGTGTCTGCGTCCGCTAAAAGAACTAGGCTATCCCAGAAGTCGACCCCTACTCCAGACCCTGGGACAACTGCCAGAGTGAGATCGGTGAGTTTTGTCATTTTCTGGAAGATGTAGTGAAACCCATTCTTCTTATCTTCTTTTGTCAACTTTGGATTGACGCTGATGCTCAGGGATGTAATATTTGGGAAGGATTTGTGGAGGTCACGCATTTGGAACTGGTCTAAATTTACTGTAAAATCGTTGCCATAGGATGACCCTTCGACCACGTGGACATCAACTTTGGTCACAGTCGACGATTTCAAGCTTTTACACCACTTCCGTAACATTGGTACGGTCTGATTGTTCAACGTCAGTGCCGTCAACTTGGGGAGCACTAATTCCAGTTGAGTTGAGTTAGCTTCCAACTCACAATTCATGGATTCGATTTCCAACTTTTCAAGCTCTTCCATAACTGGAAAGCGGAGGTAGGTCACTTCTTCACGATATCCTTCAAACTCCATTCCTGCGATGCAGAGAGACTTGAGGGTCGTTCGAACACCGTCCATCGCTTAAAAGAGGGCTTCAGTTTGGAGGGAATGCTGGGGCACCAATAAGCTCAGATGTGACAATTTGGGAAGTTCGTTCTTCTTAATAATCGCCAAATGATGAGTACTCAGGACGCATCCCAAGTTAATGGATGTGAGGGATGATGGAAGGAAAATGTTTCCGAAGTGAGTTGGAAGCGCGTCACCCTGACAAAATGACACTTCAAAATCCGCCAATGCTGGAGCCTTCTCCAATATTTTGTCAAGAAGATAGCAAAATTCGCTACTCGTTGAGCACACCTCTTCTTCCTTATCTGGGAAATTGACGGTGAGCTTATTCAAAATTGGGAGAGGAGGAATACGAAGGATCCCCGAGAACGAGACAGATTTCAGTGGGAAGCTCAAATCCAACTGGATAAGTCCGCCTCCACACAATTTAAAACATCTAGATAAGCTCTCGTAATTCTTTTTCCGGAAGAAATCTTTCTTAATTTCCAAACTAAATGGAGGCAGCCCATCCTCATAAATCTTTGACTTCAGTTGGGGCACTGAATCAACAAAATTATCCAGCAACTTCCTATTCCTCTCCACAAATCTGCTCCGCTTCAAGGAATTGTTCATCTCCAGAACCAGCGGGAACAAAGGTCTCTTCTTCGATTTGAAGGAATTGGAGACTCTCACATTCCATTCATAGTTCACTAACCTGGCGGAGCACACATCTCGTATAGACACCTTCTCAAGGATAATCGCCATAATCTGAAAAATACAAAAAATTAACTCCACATAAAAACTGATATTTACAATGTCTCATCCAACTCTTACAAGCAATTAGCCACAA
>JAQIXX010007386.1:0-10910 GCA_034700605.1 Willowsia nigromaculata | reverse complement strand
TGTTTTACAGGCCGGTAGGAATTATTGTTGGCTTAAAAATGATGAGAAAAATAAAAAGTGACTTATTATTATTATTATTATTACATTATTATGATCTAAAACGTAATCTATACCTACTGGTATTACGAAACAGTAACAATATGTCAAGTCCAATAGAACTAATCTTCAAGGAATCTAATTTACTAGACCCACACATATACAGTCTACGATAGCCCCACATTTGGAAATATACCTGACTAGCAATATAGTTTTTTAAGAATTCAAATGAATGAAAACATTAAAAGAGCATCATGAAGGATGCTCATCATGTACAATGCAATAACCATCCACTCAAACAGCAAAACACACATAACATCAATAATCTAAACACATTTCATGCAGCACCCCACGTGTTTACAAGCTTTGGATCAAGTAGTGCACATAATATTCACTTTGGTATAGGATAATCGTAAGTTAAAATGGAGAAAGTTTTCCAGTCCAACTCCTTTTACTTCTGTTGGATGTTGTTGGAATGGAGAAAGTATATAACACTATATAAGAAAGAATGGAAAGTTTGAGTGTTGAAGCGGCAGCAGTGAAAAAATGTTTTATGCATGATATTATGGACTTTTTCGAGTGTTGTGTAACTGCTATCACATGGCTAGTATTCTTTCATTGATACTAAGGGTAGACGTATATCCACGAGTTTACCCACACGATGATGTAATAAAATAACACGTATCGTATCATCTTGTGTCGAGAAATGTTGTTGGCGGTACTGGTAGTGGTTTAGTAAGCAACATTAAATGCAAAAGGAATTTTCATTTGTACTGGGAAGCGAGAGAGTTGAGGAAGGAAATGAAATGGAATGTTTGCTTGTCGCCTCGAGGTACTTTTTCTTTTATAAGCTATTTAACCATTCTACAACTCTCGTTCATCACGTCAGCCAAACATGTCATCATGTCTATATATCCTTCACACCAGAAAACACCACCACCGAAACACGAATCTACTCCCTGGCGGGGGCGGGACGTATTCAAACTGATTATAAAATATAAAACATGCAAGAATAATTTTAATACTTTTGTCTTTGTTTCACATCTGCACCACCAAATATACAGTCAGACTTTATCTATACTTACATAATTGATAGTAGGTTTTAGAATTTAGACCACGCATTGTATCCGATGATAAGAATTTCGGTTACTGTTTTGCCGTTGCGCTCCCAACATTTAGTGAATTATTATATCTGGCATAAAATAAACTTTGACCATGGCACTTCTCGCTCAGCCGTTTTTGTACATGTCACCGTCACCACACACCTTTCAGTCAGCAATTTTGTCGCTTGCACATTTTATGGTTGCATTGACGCTCGAAACTTTATGCTTACGACATTGTTCGCGAATAGAAACAAAAACGTGATATGATTTTGTTTCAGACTAAATGTGTATGATATTATGTGGAGAAACGGACGAAATCCCTCCATGAGAAATACTTGATTTTCGAGTTGTTTGACTAGTCTGGTGGATGTGGTAAAACCTGAATTGAATTCTCAATTCAAATGAAACGGAACTGGGGTTCCCATCAGACATTCGTCATCTTCTTGAGTATTTCAAAATGAAACGGGAAGTACATATTTACCAAAAATAGACAAGCAATGCATATCACTTATTGGTAAATTCACATCCTCTAAATTGTACAATCAATCTAAAACCCACTTAAATATTAGGCGTCAGTTCTACCATATATTTTATTTGTTTGAGGTAATAAAATTTACTGCTCTCTTCCCTTTTCTCATCGTGTCGTTTCATTTTATGTGTCGTACATGAAAATGTGAAAGTGAGTTGTCCGTATATGAGAAAATCAAGCAAATATTTCCAGTTCAAACTTTCCTCATGCAACAATCAAACCAATGAATGAGCAAATATACGAAACTACACATAAGTATGCGTTAGCATTATTGGACTGCGTGCAAGCGTGCATAAGGATAGATGGAGAAAACAGGAATTTTGCATATCAGCAAGAACCATTAAAGCTGAAAGTAAAGTTGTGAGCTGTGGCTGTGCGACAGCAATGGGATTCAGTCATGCATAAAATTTCTGTTTTCTCTACACAAATCTGCTTCGCTCCAGCATCCAGCGAGGAGCAAAAGACACAATCAAATTCAATACATATGCTGATAAATTTGAATCTGACTATGCATCAATTTGTAGTAAGCATATTTACATTACATTTATTTATTTCACTTCAATTTCTCTCGATCGGCCTTTCTACTTGTTAATTGTATCTACTGCCATTTGACCTTAATTTTATTTATTGCGCCTACACACTTCTCCCCGAGAACAAAAAGATGGAAACAAGCGAGCGATGAAAGAAAATTTAGATGGGAGCAGAGAAAGTTAATAAATAAACTTATTGTTGCGTAATAGAATTCGCAACGAAGTGAAAGCAGTGAATAATCACTTATGTTAAGGAAAAGATAAGGATGCTCATCAGAATTCACTTGCGAAACACACAACTTTAAAGATATATAATATTCATTAATAATAATTCATTGCATGAGAACGTTTCAATGGCATTGCTTATACACTTCAATAGATGCACCTTCCATTTAGCTAAGTTACTGTACTTATTGAAGCAAAGTATTTTGAGAAGTAACAAGTAGCACTATATGAAATTATGTCGCATGATAGGAGACAGAAAATAACACGAGTACTGCTGGTTACGTGATCTCACTTTCATAATCATTTTTCAAGGAAATTGACAAAGACATGCTTCGTCGTTTATCAAAGTTATTGATCATTTAGAAGTATTTTACGACTTTTGAAACCGGAGACACGATGCGTTTCTTGACTTCTTGAATCTTCTTATGTTAACTACAAAGAGAGTAGCAGCTGCTGCTACTCAACTTGTTCGGTAATTATATTGCTAGTAAACAGAAAATGGTGACAGTCTATTTCCTTGAAAAGAGAAAGTCAAACGTGAAAAGTTATTTCGTTAACTTTCTCCTATATTAGCTGAACTAGCAGCAGGTGGAGAAAGCAAGCACAAAATAAGATTAGGGATGACTATTACTGTAAATAGCTTAGAAAAGGCTCGGTTGAAGAAATGTAGATTATGCATGTAGTGAAAGAATATAATAGTAAAAAAGAAATAGATGTACATTGATACCGTGAACAAGGAAGCTCATTAAATTTACGCTACTTGATGACATGCATGGCTGTACATGCACATTCTATGTATATAAGGAGCACAAATTGACATCTGAGTTACCTATATGGAAACACATGTCAAGCGAATTTCGCCTTATCAGTTCACCTGTGCTCTCCGTTTTTATTATTATTGACAGACTAGGAATGGGAAAGACATTATGCATGCTTAGCCAACAACCAACATCAGATCCTCATCTTCTTCGCTTTCTCCTTTAAATCATGGAGTTAAAAGGGATGCGCATAAAATATTCTATAGTCAACACACACAAATCCTTTATATACAAGTTTGGAGCTTTTTCCCTTTTTATTACGCAGATGCTTTACATAATAATGCCTTGTGTGCATGAATACTAACTACACATTATTATGTTTGTCTAGCAGAAGGAATGGGAGAGTGAATAAGAGCCTTTCGTTCGTCTTCTCCCCTGCTCTGCTCTCCTTTTTCTTCATTATATTCAGGCTCCGCAACAAGGCACAATAGAGAGCTCCCTTGAGCTCATCACCATAAAAATTTTCTATATCCTTCTTTTTTACTTCCTTTCAAGATGTAACAGACTCGCAAAAGTGTAAGCAAGTAAACTCCCTCTTGAGCTCTTTAGCCATCACAGAAAGACGCAGGAAGAAGAAGAATATGGGAAACTGTTCTACAAAAGAGGAACTAAATACATTGGAACGTCATTCGAGTAAAGATATATACGCATGCAAATATTCATGATGGTAAAGGAAGTATTTTTCTCTCCTGGCCCTGCAGGAAAAAAGGAAAGAGAGAAAAACTTGTCGATATGATACTTTTTGACACAATCTCTCAAAAAATGGAGTTTCCTTCACCAATATGACTTATTATGACACAGGCCATCACCACACAGTACTCTTTTCGATTATTCTTCTTTGTTCTTGTCCTTTCATGAACAGACACATCCGCTGTAATAAAAAAGGCATTCCAGAGGGTTGTTTGAGGAGAACAAGAATGCCACGCCATGAGCATCACATCGACATCATCCCACTGTCAAATTTCTCCTCATACCAGACGAATAATGTATGTGCCGAGGAGAGAACAAGGAAGGAGCATTTGCCAAAAAACGAATGTCACAAGAGCTTTCCTTCACGAGGAAAAGTAATACTTTCTGGCTTTATGTATAAAGTAATATAAATGTCTAAAATTGCGGTGTGATCTTTTGCAAAAGGCTTTCTTGAGGTCCTTGAAAATACATAAGATTGGTTTGCTTTAGGTATAATAATAAGTAACGTGTAACAGTGTAGAAATGTATCCTTTTCCTTGGGTGTATGCATGAGCAGACAATCATGTTCCTCTCCTCTTCCTCCGCCTGCCTTTACGCCCCTGCATTACTACGAAACTACATCACATGCCACTTTCTCTCTGCACGCAACCATCTCAAGATGATGATGATGACGCTACCACTCCAAAATAATATCGGAGTCATTCTTTTCTTTTTTTCCAGCTTTTTGAAGCATGACAATAGCAATAATAATAGTGGCACAGTGGCTGCCAACCATATTAATACTATAATGTATGGTAATATTGAGCAGTAGCGAAATGACAAGCGTTTTCTTCTGTCGTATTCTTCCATCAAACATTTTCCACTTGTCCCTGACACGAGGCATAGTCAAGGAACAAACTTGCAACGCTTCCCTTGCTAAAATAAAAAAGGGACGCATAGATACACAGAACGTTTTATAAGCTCATTTGTAAATGGTTTTGTGATGTGGTTGGTAGATATATATCATTGTGACTCTGATTATGGTGATGCCAAAAAGACCAATGATGTTGATAACTTGATCCTTTTAACTGCTTTCTCTCCATTCTGGAGTTGCAATGAGTGACGGAAGCCGTAGAAGAAGAGCGAAAAAAGAACTCTCGGCACGGAATAAAAGGAGCAATAACAATTATAATTGTGTCGTTCTTTCTGTGAGAACTCTTTATTATGCAAAGACATGCACGATGATGGCTCCTTTTGTATGAAAAGGGTTTAAGATGACTTTTGGTTAACTTTGCTTGCATGCAGTATCACTGGAACACAACATTATGACGTAAAATATAAAAAGAGAACTGTAAAAAATTGAAGAAGGGTGGATGCTTTTCTATTTTTGGGGAAAAAAGGTTGAGATATTGTGATGAGGAGTTAAAAGAAGAAGAACAAGCATTCTCGTCAACATTTCTGGATGCCACTTGAGTATATTTTTTACACAGCCATTCATAATAGTAGACGGATATATTGCCTTGTTACAAAGATGAAAAGCATGGTAGCGGATTAATAATGGGGAAAGCTTTATGCCCATGTGCTAAGCCTGTAATGGCATGTGTACGCCCATCATTAAAATCGTGAGCCATTATAACACAGCAAGAAAGGGAAGAGCAATGCAGACAAGGATGCAAAGAGAAGTAGTGCTTTCCCTCTCAGTTATTATTATTATTGCATTAGGAGAGACACGACAAACGACAATGATGACCCCAAAAATACTCGTATATGGTCGTTTCAAGTCCTAACCCACTCAAGAGACCATTAAGAAATTTTACAAAAAGTGAAATATCACGGCAGTCACTCTCAATTCAGTGTTACAAAAGGGAAAAGAATGATAATGTTCTACAACAGCTCAAGACTTTTTAACCAACATTGTGTACACAGCACATTTTTACTTTTTGGGCTTGAAATATCGTTTAATACGCTTGTCTAATTGTGTGAAATGAAGATGTATATACTTTTAGATTGAACAAATGAATGAAACAGTGTCAGTAGGGTTTTTATTGCAATTGCATGTCGTGTTGTTTTTGTGTGGTGATCTAACACATCAGTAGTTAAGCTCTGATGATGTAGTGAGGTGAATCTGGGTCAATCTGAACTGTATGCAATTTTTAAACAACAAGAATCAAGCTAAAGTACATTCCATGTTCACATTATATTTCTGTTATGTGGAACTGGTTCGTATACAAAATTCTACATGTTTTATGTAAATTATCGGGGAATAGTATCAAAGGAATTCAGGTTTAGGATGCATATTTGTATTTGTATAGATGATAAAAATCTTTTCTTACTCAGTCTCTATTCTTAGAACTTCAGAAATGGTAGGATTGTCCCTCTCAACTCCATCAAGAATCACATATCCTTTTCCTTTGGGATCGAGCATTGCGAGCAGATCTTCGTAGCGATCCGATGGTGGCTCCACTTCATTTGCAGCATTACTAATATCCTCACTTTGTCTACTCTTTGGCTTGTTTAAGTTCCTGCAAAAATACAAAATTCATCAATCAATTCATTGTGCTTACTTACTTTATAAAACATCCTCACAGCATTCGATCATTCAGTGTTTTCCAATTCCAAATATGATCTATCTTTTGCAGATTATCTTCTAAATTTACCTAAATTAGATTACCTAAATACAACAAGAATTTGCTCCATCAAGGAAAACACTTTCGTTTGGTCATCTGTCAAACCAAAAGACGTGTACATAACTCATGTAAAATCACCATCTCTTCTTCTTCTTCTTGTCCCCTGTTCTTTGGCAAAAAGCTACGCGAGAGTTTTACAAGGGACCTAATAAAAGCATTCGCTCGTTACACTACACTATACAAACTTACAACTAGCCTGAGGATATCATTTCATACTGTTTCTTTTATTATTAGACATGCCGTTCATGCAATCATGTCATCATCACCATCATCCTCAGCTAAGAAAACACTCAAATATATCTATTTGTCGATGAAAATCTCCTGCAAAGTTATCTCCTTTATTTATTTTGTCTACATCGTCTCCTACCTCGTCCTTTCAGCCAGTCGTGATACAGCCTTCAGAGATTCTTCTGTAATTCACATTACTTCACTCCACATCATCAACATAATAGTATTCTTTATGATTACAACCTAGATATCCTAGCTGTTAGTTGATTGATTCTTTACACAAAACTCTTTGCTAAACTGCTAAACATTTACGAGATGATGATCATCATCATTAATTTCGTTGTAAAACATGTATCTTGAAAAAACACAATATAATGCAGCCATCAGATAAGAATAGTAAATTTCGGCATTTTGTCGTGGTGCATTTAGCAAATCATAGCTAAAAAATTCTGCAGGTATGATAATAATAAAGAGGTAATATATTGGACACGCACTCAAATTTGACACTAAAGTACCAACGACTATTACGTGCGTAATTTTTTTCAATCGAATGGACTTTGTTTGAGGTCCCTTTTTCAGAAGATGAAACTAAGAGAACTGTGGAGCGAAATGGCAATGACAATTCAACACGATATCATCATCATCATCATCATGAAAACAACCAAAGTAATTATAGCTTGTAGACAGAGACGCGGCATGTAATTTGACGATAATAATTTGACAAGTTTGACGAGGTGTAAAATACATAAATAAACTGAGAACAAAACGCACATTCAAAAACGAAAACACGAATGAAAGGAAAAGCAATCAAGTGCTTTGACACGATTTGAATTCGAATGCACACGCATCCCATTTCATTTCTAAATGTGACGCGGCGAGAACACGAGGATTTCGAAAATGCGGCGAAAATCAATTTCACACGCTTGGACATGGTATTCCATGACATGCACATAAACTTGGTATATTTAGTAATAAATTGCAAATTATGTGTGGGTGAATATGAAAAGTCGTAAACTTACTTGTTATTACTATTAACATTATTAACAATTTGGCTGATATTACTCGGCTGGGCATACTGGACTTTGTCATGAAGGATTGTACTATCACGATGATGCTGCCGAATGACTACTTTGGCAGCGTTTGATAATTTACTATTGGCATACTGGTTCTCGGCGGTGTCGCCGCCCATAGCAGCAGCAGCGGGTGCCACAGCTCCTCCAGCACCAGCGGTGTTTCCTCCAGCACCGCCTCCTACACTAGCACCTCCCCCAGCACCAGCCACCTGAGCGGAACCCACCTGACCCGACCCAACAGCTTGATTGTCTACGAGGGCCTGATAGCTAGCCCCACCCCCTGCACCTGCCACACTTGTGGATCCTCTGCCGAAGCCTTCATTGTTCATCCGGTAGTGGACATCCACGATAAGTAAGAGTGTAAGGCCTATCAAAGCCCCCGAAAGGGCGAGGCCCATGCGTTCCTTCCACTTCATCTATCACAGCGTCGTCGCTCCTGCATCCTGAATAATCAAAGAAAAAAAAATTCATTAATTTTTTTACGTCAACACATTAAAGTAAAATTTGTAACGCTCCTTCTCCAATTTATTTGTCACGTACATAGACGTATATGAAAACAAGCAATATTTCATACGAAAGAAAAAGTGACTGCAAAAGAGTGAGAGTGTGAACAACAAATTGTCTGTATACTTTTTGCCGTTAAGCTCTTTATGCAAATTTTATCCTTTTCCTTTCGTAACAGAAAAATAAAAGGAAACTGAGCTGAGAGCTTAAAAAGACTGAGCAAATTTGTTGTTTTGTGTGTCTGCTTAACTTGCGACTTGACTTTTGCAAGACAAGCTGAGACTTCTCAGACACGGACTTAAAACTGAGGAACCCCAACGGACTGACATCGTGTTAGGCATACATATCTTGTTCTTAACTGCCATCATTATGATGACTTGGTATAGGCCCACAAAATCTTTTGCACAGAAATATGAATTTATGATTAGAGCTGTCAGAGAAAAAAGTAATAAATATGTTTTGGGGAACATTGCCATCATCATCGTCGTCATCGTTGAAGGTATCATCATAAACATAACTCAAGTCATTGTAAATACCTTTGCATGTGAATGGTTTTATGAGAGTATTTCTTGTAGAAAATAAAAGGGTCCCTACCAAACCACCAAAAGAACAATTTAATTACATCAGACAATAATGACTACAATGCGATGCACCTGCTGCAATTCTATCTGAGCAAAAGAACGTCCGCACTACAAGAATAATGTTTAGTGATAAAAATCTCTTGATTTGCAATTTTGCATCATTACTTTGTGGTTGCTTTTAGAAGAAGAAGCGCAGCGAGAGAAAAAAGCGAAACTTTTTAAAGCTTATCTTTTTGTTTAATTTTTGTTGCTTCTCTTATTATTGGGTCATGACTATACACCGTGCTATTGTGTGTATTCATAAAAGAAGCATTTATTTATGTAAGTAATGCATAGGTATCTGAATAAATAATGGTAAGTAGGGTGTACAGAAAGAATTTTACTTTTTTAAAAAGTTTTTCGAATCATATTTACGAATGAAATGAGTATTTTGAGAGAAAATGACAAGGTTTTGAGAGCTAATTGAAGAGAACACTTTCGTTTTGCATGGTGTACGGCGAAACAATTTGAAAAAAATTATATGTAGCGATACTGGCGGTGATGATATCGCAGTTATTCGTATAGGAAATACATGCATACCTAAACTAAGAGGAAGAGGAACACATCAAACATCAACAACAGCAGCAGCGACCAAACAATGTGAAAAATGATAATGAGCCGTAGATAACCAATGGCGAAATAGAGTGGTGGTGGGTACGCCGAAGTAAAAACATTGTTACATGCATTAAATACGAAACCATTCCAATTTGCTTTTAAGTGAATTTAGCAATTTCATGCTTTGTCTTTTAGCTGATGTTTCAAGGAGTTTGCATTTCAAACAATTTTCTTCTTGAGGTAATCCACAAAACATTACTTTGGAATGAAATTTCAAAAGTAGGTATGCATTTTGATGTCTCCATTCGAAATTTATTCAGTAGTTGCACACTTGTACTGATTCACATGCCCTTCTTCCGTGTAGATCGTAAACAAGTAGACAAGCATTTATACTATTGCGTGCCCTTTTGGTTTTGCGAAAGACAAATTTGATAAAGGTGAGCTGAGAACAGTGATACTATTTCATTTAACAAGATGAGGGATGAGGCATGTCGCTTCTTCATCCACCCTATAATCACACGTTGCATTCTTTCGGCATAGGTTATCATTAAGTTGGTAGGTACATGATGCACCCAATGATTAGATATCCTTATGAAATGAAACCTTTGTTTGAAATTTCAGAAAAAGTGGCTCATTGCTCTTTACATAATACTATTTGACAAAATTATTAATATAGCAAAATGTTTGTTTTGTGGACCTTGTATGTAAAGTGTACGTGCATGAGGTCATATACAAGCAAACTCAATGTTACGATGTTTTAAAACAATTTAATAGAACGGTTGAAGACGACATTTTGAACCAGACCAGAACAACTTTGAGGCAATAAGAGCCTTAAGTATTAAGCATGATGCCTGCATAGTATTCCGCAATTCGAAAATTGCATTTTTGTAAAGTTAATGGTGCTACCTAACAAGCCCAATAAACTGTTACAATCATAAAATATTATTTTCTTTCTATTCAGAACTTCTCATCAGTCGGTATTTGTTGCAGTCGACTCAGTGGAAGTATTAAATTACATATGTGCTAGCTTTTTCAGTAGAAGATAAACATTATGCATATTCATTATTCACACAGCAGCCGTCTCAACCCCACACATATATCATGTCGAATAACACATTCCCACTAATACCTGGCTTTTGAAAAGGCGTAATCAGATAATCCTAGCAATTTCCTCAGGAGCACATAACTGGCATCGAGATTTTTTTTAAAAGAACGAAAACATAGTATTTTTGTGCAAATATATATAGTTCACGGACCACGGTGGGCAGTTTTATTTTTGAAGCGGACATGTCGTCCGTTAGCAAATATTTATATTGCATATGTTTTTAAGCAC
>JAQIXX010007385.1:0-10910 GCA_034700605.1 Willowsia nigromaculata | reverse complement strand
TATACATCGCACAATTAAAAAACTCAAAAAATGCCATATTAAAATAATTTCTGCCAAACTAAACGGTAAAAGGAGTAATGTGCAACGTCCATCAATGCCGCCAGGGCAGCAAGGGAGCAGTGAAGAAAATAACAACTAAAGAGAGAGATGATCACCAAGTTGGAAGTTGATGTTGTAATATTGATTGTTTCACTTTCTTGTGAAACTTTAAACCGAAATGCATCACCCCCAAAAAAATATTATACCGTATCATGCCATGCCACCACCTCATTATTCCACAAGGTTCACAATCTGTCAAGAGAAAACATTTTTTTTCTTGTGGTAATCTCCAAAATATGTGGGAGATAATGTAATTTTGTAATGCATGATTCATTCCTCCACTTTTTATTGACTGACAGAGCCACCAGATTCCATACCAGGGCACCCTCTGGACTCTTTGGACTGTGTGTTAATTACTGAGATATTTTTAAACAGAAAGAACAAAAGACAGAGAGATCAGATCGTCATCATACTGTGACCATCATGTGGCATTTTCAGACTACAGGCGTTACATACACTGGTATGCGGATAGCCAAAGGATGGAGATAAAAAAAAGTTTCTCAAGTGACCATCTCAAAGAAAAGAAAGAAAATAGCCTGCAAGTAATAAGTATCGTAATGATTATTATTATTAGTAGGATTCCTCTTCGTCTTGCATGCCGTCTCCTTCGTAATCTTGACTTTAGGAGGAAAAAATATGATTAAGAGTGGCTATTTATATGGTCGTGGACTGCCCACGAGGAAGGAAGAAGAAAAAAATGTTAAGAGTGGACTGAACTAGACTGGACGCTTGAGAAAGACAGGTGGTGATGATGATGATGATGAAAGAGAGGTTTTGTAAAGGTATCACTGAGATAAATACTTGAACTTGGAATTATTTTTATATAAAATAGAGAGATGGTCAAGAAGCAGAGATTATCTTGCCGGTCTGGTGATGCTGACCATCAGAGAAGAGATGATGATGGTAATAAAAAAGTGATCCTTGTTGGTAGAGAATAGAAGAGAACGTTGGTATTTTTCCTTTCGTTTGAGAAAGTCCAACGAAAAGTGCGTAAGGAAAGGAACGGTGATGAGCTGCGTTTTCTGTAATCTTAACTAAGTCATGAGGAATTTTTTGGGAGTTGAATCTCTTATTATCTTTCTTGGTCAATATTATCTATAAGGAAAATAATGATAATGGGAGGTTAACGCAAGAAGACTGTTTGGTGCATTCGGCCAGTGGCCAGTTTTTCGGTTGGGAATGTAAGACAAGTTTTGAACCTGTCTTGGGCAGAGGAGTAGTGGTCAGTTGAAAACGATGCTGGTGATCATCATCATGACGGGGCGATAAATATTCAGTTTTTATAAAGTTGAGACTTAAAAAAAGAAGGAGGAACAAATAGGAAGACAGGTGCATCAAAACAACAAGTTGTATATACGCATATACTCTTTTTTAACCCTTTTTTCATGTTTGTGTCCACTCCACAAGAAAAAATTGTTACATGACTTGACCAGTCTCACAATCTAAAATGGTCAACATATTATCAGAATGGTTTTTCAGATGGAGGAGGGGGAACATCAGGATGAGCAATGTTATCATAAATACTCGTCTTTTATCATTATTCTGTACAAACAACTTTTAACGAGGAAAATCATGAGAAGCTTACACTTCCAATGGTAATATACGCAGTGCTCGGAAGAAACGCAATGTTTCGAAGCGATTTACTGAGGCAGCAGAGAAAACAGGAACAATGAAGTAATGACTTATGTAGAAAAAAAAGTGTACAATAAAAAGTCTGATATCTATGGCTGATAAACCAAAACAGAAAAAAGTGACTGAAAAACAAGTATATATTCTCATTACGATGTAATAACGCAAACCCGAATTTTCCAGTCTGTTCTCCTTTTAACTAGTAACTAGTGGAAAAATTATATAATGCGTAATTGTAATCAGGTTATTGCATGGATGATGACCACTTGTAATTACAATGGAATCACTTGCTCTTCTCTATTGTCAGATGGCAAGCACGAAGAAATGGATTTTGAATCGGAGGACGAACTGAGATTTTCCAATATTTCGCGTTTTTCTGTACACACCTGTAATCATGATGCAGAGCCTTTTAAAAATGTTTTAATGAATAATGAATCATGCATCAAAAAATGAGTTTTAAATGGCGAGGTATTATTAAAAGCTAAATGATGGTGCCCACAACATTAATAATATTTTTCTACCTGTCAGCAAACTAATTGTTAGAATGAGGAAAACATGAACTCTGGAGGAAAAAAAAACTTCGTGGCAGGACAGGACACGCGTATAAAGAAATGAAAGGGTTGAGTTTGAAGTTCATTGCAACAAACAACATGTTGCTCTTCAGCAGGTCTTGTTTTTCCTGTCATTATCATCATGATCGTCGTCACTCGTTTTGGTTTCCCTTTCATTTCATACACACTTTTCCATTTCATTCATGCAGATATACGAAGAGTGAGTCCAGAGAAGTGGAATTCTCCTCTTTTGGCTCTGTTTTTTATGCAGGGCTCATATTATTACGCAATACATCCAGTTTCTATTGTTGCTGGTTTGTTTGCTAGGAGGATGGATGAAAAGAGAGAGGATGACGAAGAGATTACATATTATATTTTGGCACGCCCTTGATCTCTGTTTTGTTATTTCAGAGGTTTGCCATTGTAAAGTTCATAGTCCATTTTTGTATACGAACTGACTGGATATTTGAGATGAGCGCGAGAGAGAAGCCAAGTCATTGTTTTGTTTTTGTTTGCGATGAGATGACGTTGATCTGAGCTTACGATAATGATAATAGGATGCGTGTACGCACTCTCATTTAAGTGAGTAGACATAAAAAGTGAAACTGGAACAGGGAATCATTTTAATTGACCTCCTTCCCTTGCTCTCATCTTCTTCTCAGTCTATATGTCCAGTATGGAGAGAATTTCGTACAAAAAGCTGAGATTATAATGCTAATGGACCGCGCATCATGTCCTTTTTCTGTTATGACTTTGTTTGCTGGGGTATGGTATTCTTTCGCCTTGCCACATTTTCCAGTAGACACGTGTAGCCCATTGTTTCGTATTTGGGAGGAGGAGCAGTATGCAGGAATATTATGTGCTGGAATGCTGAAGAATAGAATAGGTGCTGTGTGGGGTGGGTTTTTTGTTTGTTGTTGGTACAAATTTTTCTGTCAAATTTTCATGGAAAGTTGTTAGTTATGAATTCTTTTTTACTGGTTTTTTTACTCATGACTTGCTGACCACAGGGGACTTGCCTTTTGAAGGACATGTATTTTAAGTTTGCGTGGATGAGTAACCTCAACTTTTGAAAACTTTTTCTTGACATGGTTGACAGTTGAAGAGACAGTTTATTTTTGAGTATAGATAGACCACCTTTGAGATACCAGGGATATGCAAATACTTACCGTAATATAAAGTTAATCATTGAAATTACCTCATTTATATTTACTAATTTCTTACTATTAATTTTTCGCTTTTCCTATATGTCCAATACAGCATCTACCGAGTAATATATGGTACCCAGATTTAAAAAAATAGTAGTAGCATTGATATTTAACAATTTCACTATCACGAAAGTAACCAGGAATAGGAATGATTCATCCAATTTTGCAAATTTTGTTTTTTATACGTAACCTGGCTGTTTAAATGGATCTGCGTGATAAATAAAGCTATAAGTGCTACAATGTTACAAAGACTTAATGATTATTATAACCTATACTCCACATACATATTATTCCCTTTAAGCACTGTGACACTTACAGCCTATGAAAGATCGCTTTGGTCAGAAAATTGTAGCTACAGTTAAATAACAAAAAAAAACCATAAAAATATGACAATTTCGTAACATCTCATATTACTTTGTTCGGCTTAATAATGGACTGAGTGTGTCACCATGCCAGCCTGTAATATAGTTCGTCTTGCTTCTTCTGTGGCAATAACCTTCCCTCTTTGTCAAGATCTTGCAATAATATCTTGCATGCGTGCTTCTCTTCTTTAATTCCTTCCATACAAAACATTATTATGATTCTTGATGATGACCAGAAATTATGGTCGCCTTTACTCAAATGACAAACACAAAGGAAACGCACTTTTAGACGTGGACAATCACTGGTCCTTTTATTATTCTTGCTAATGCTCTGTTTACACAAGAAACTTCTCTTTCAAATGATTTCCCCAACGTGTGTCATATATACGCAACCACACCATTTCAATTATCATTTGAATTTGTGCGTATATGTGCGTTAATGACTTTTTCTTTTTATTCCATTTTTATTACACCATCCAGAAGTGACAGTAGAAGAATATGAAAGAAAAGAAGGAAGCGGAACAAAGGAAGGATCAGACTTTCAGAACATAAAATTTCCTTCTTGCCAGTTCCGCCACAATCCTGTTCACACAATATCATCCCAGATCCGAGAGAAATCCACAAGAAAAACAGGGAGGGTGAGAAATGTGATGTAATACTGCGAAATGTGATATTTTTTATCTTTACACTATTATTATTACCCTTCCCCATTTCTACGCACATTTCCCCGTATATATTGCATAATAAACCATCTTCATAAAAACAAACAAAGAAAAATGCCATAATACATATCACATCTCTCACAATAGACAAAACAAAGAGGTTTAGAAAAAAAGCGAGAAAAAATTATTACCGAATAGATTGTCACCTTTGAAACGAAATAGCATCTCCGTTTTCACTTTCGTTTCCTCATTCATTATTACATATTTCTCTACTAAAACTTTAAAAACTAGTTATTTTCTTTTGAGTTGTAAAGCTTTTAGCAAAACAAATTGTTTACTAAAGCATTTTTCCACTTGAATAGACAGGATCAAATTCCGGTTATTAGTCGCTCCGAAAAAAAGTTTCCAATGTTATTTTGGCCCGGTGACAAGACATGCGAGGCGATATAAAAAATGAAAGGTTGAGGAAACCCCGAAAAGAAATGGAAACTTTTGTGAAATGAAAATGAATGCGCATCAGATTATTATTTACGAGCACGAGTGCGGATACAAAGACGATGAGGAAATTACACCCATTTTATTACGAAACATTAAAAAAGAAAATAGATCAAAGGAACCGGAAACGGAATGAATATTCCAAAAGAAACAAAATCCCAGAGAATGATACAAATTAATCAAGCAATTAAAATAGCTCACTTGTAACTTCAAAAAAAGATCATACGCGCGTGTTGAAAAAAAATTAGAGAAACAGTTTTAAAGTGTCATCCTCGTGGCATGGGTAGCGCGTGTACTGCATGAACCCGATTTCAAATGGGACTTTCTACACAAATCACCAAGCTACATGACATGGAATTTTATAGAGTGCAAAGTGACGACAATGTAAAGCACATTTCTCAGTGACACTTTTCTACCCAGAAAAAATGTCTACAAAAAAGTTACATGGATGTTGGTAAACAAAAGCTCAACATGAGGACGAACTATAAAAGTTACTTATCTTATAGCTTATCATGGTATAAAACAGATATCGTAACCAGATGATAAAAAATTCCGTAAACTATCATATCAGAAAGAATGGTGCTCAGCTAACCACCAGAAAAGTGGAAGAAAACTCTGTCGGAAATGGCGAATTCCACAAATTGAGTAAAAGCCTCAGTGTTTTCCTGTCTGGTTTTTTGTCTCTCTGTTGAAAATGGGAAAGAAGGAGGAGAAATTTTTCTAGATCCAACTTGTTTCTTCTACGCGTCAAAATGATAGACCAAACAATAAGAAAAAAAACCTTATTTTTTGTGCGTGTGCGTACATATTTACATATCTCACAGATTGTGCGTAAGAAATTGGATAAAAAAATTATCAGCCCATAGAGGAAAGATATACATTCATATAATTATCTATATTCTTACTGAAAATGATCCTTTTATTTAGTGTCCTGCTCATCCACTTAGTTGTTCAAATATAGAAAAGTCACCACAGAGGAAGAAGAAACCAGAAGACGACATGTAAATATGGTAGCGTCACAAAATATAGGAAGCGTCAGCGTCCCCGTCCTCCCAAAGACATCATCAGCACGTGTATGTCTTCTATCCAGTGCAAGAAACCAAAAAAAAAAACTAAGAGATTTTTTTCTTAGATTTCTTCACAGTCTCCACGTGTAAACCTCAAAAACCAAACTATATGGGATATATGTGACAATATGTGAGGAGGATATGGATATTTGTGATGAGAATGCCCATTTAAATATTTCTACAAGAAGGGAAATGGGACCAGACCAAAGAAAAATGTACACTTTTTATGCATGTTATTCTAAGATCCTATTTGTGATTGTGTGATGATAACTTGTTATTAGAGCTACTTGCAGTACTCTTATCAGCTTTTGTTGTATATTATGTTATTATTGGTAATTATAGTATTGGATGACAATTTATGATATATTAGAGGGAGATGGAACTGCTCGTATGAAGTCATCAATATTATGGAGTTATGCCGGCGGATATATAATGTCATATCATTTCAAATCTTGACGTGACTCTTGATAAATGACAGCTAGAGAGTGAGTTTGATCGTTGATTGTTGTTTTGATAGTGTATGTTCTCTTTCTAATAGGAAGGATATCAAGATTGTTGATCGCAACAATGAACAGAGGCAAATCTCACACATTAGTGTAATATTTAGGATGATAACTGCCAAATGAATTGATTGACTAGATTTGGCTTAAGAGATCTCATAATATGCAGATGTGTGGGGATGATGATGATGCATTTGTGTGGCCGTCATCAAACTCTAGAACTGTTTCAGTTTCATAGTTTATCCTTGCTTTGTTGTTATTGTGGCAGGATGTGTGCACCACCAGCCCAAAACTTTTTTTATGACTTTAATTCGTTTGTGTTATAAAAAGCAAGATGTCGTAAATTTGACTGTTTTCACTTACGAAACTTTGTCCCAGAAAAGCTCATAATAAAAAATATATTAACAAGATTATCTGTTTGGGATAGCTGTAGTTATTATGTCAATGATACTTTTCATGTCATCTTTTTATATATCTGGTCGTCAAAAAGAAATGGATTTATAGCAAAAATAATGCTCACTGCGACATTTTTATCCAATAAACTGTATTTATGGGTGACCCTCGCATTGTCAAAGCTCAAGACAGTTTTTCAAAGGACAAGTGAATGCGACAGTAGGAGTCTCTGTTGTGAGTGTGTAGGGACTTGGGGACAAACGTCAAGAAAAATTTGCATGCGGTGCGTCCCATCAAAATAACATAATCTCTTTTATTACTCATTCCATATTCAAGAGATTATTTGATGAATGAAAGGATTGAAAAGAATCGTAAAAAATTAACTAGAGGTTGAATGCAGGCACGTTGCAAGAGTACAACATCAAGAAATTATTCAGTGCATTATATCCATAATACATGTTAAGTAGATCCATCAACTTTCCTCCTATCAAACTTGCTCACTTTAATTTTTGGTATAGCATGGGATTGGAATAACTGTTGATTCTTTTTTTGGAATTTGCAGTCAATCAGCAACTTGTCGAATTAATTGTTTCAAAAGAATTGTCTCATTTGCATGTTCACCTTTCTACACTAATTATTATTGATTTCCCCTCGTTTCACCAATCGAACAAGTGGTGAGGATATGACCTCAAACATTAATTTGTTAGCATTGTGTGTATTCATTTGGCATCATAAATGGATGTATAGTTTTTTTGGTAATATGAATGCATATTGCATGCATGTCTGATGAGATTTTGCGTGAGTGCGTGTATACACGCATAAAAGTTGGGGTGCGTGGGTATCAAATACAGTTGATATTTTGTAACGTTTTGTTTGCATAGGACCTTTTATGCGTAGGTTCCTGATTTTGACAGTGATCATTACAGCGATCAAAATGATAAGAAAAAGTCAACAGAAAGACAAGCGAGAAATGTAGGATCCTTCAGACAGCAGAGGGGCCTTCCGTACTCACTTTTAAATGTATACTCAATTCGACTCCCTTTTGATAAGCACCCATAATGAAATGACAGGGTGACGATCATGTCACTAATTACTGGTTATGGGAGCTTAATGATATGCTAATCATCTATTCGGTTATCTTTCCCTGATTTGGATTAAATGACTCCATATATTATGGCGATAGTGCGTATGTAAAAATGTGCGTAAACACGCACAATAGACTTTGAACAATCTAATTTATCGGAATGAAAATGGTAGAAAAAAGGACAGCAACTCTCAAACAATAGCGTCACTGTCATCAACAATCAAATCGAAAGCTCAACAAAAGCCATAGAAACACCACCCATTAGACATCATCACCAAAAAATTCATTCAAAATTTGCATTCTACGCACATCTTACTGATGAAATGCAATGTAAATAAATTCTTACACAAACAGTACGAGTTTGTTCACAATATCAATATATTTTGGTATTGACAGGCGAGCCGTCAATAAATTACAAATCCCTACAAAGGCGAGACTTCAATGGGATACATTTCAACAGAATTCAAATCTCTAAAATAAATGATTATATTAATTGGTTTAAACGAATACACAGATTCAGGTGGATGCATAATAACGTGTAAGAGCAGAAGTGATCTACCTGTCTCAGATGTGAAGGTAGTTACTCGCACTTTTGACTTTTTATGAGAGCTGCCGATAAGCAAATCAAATGCAAACAATTGAACAGCATTTTTTTCATTGTTGACATTAATGAGCACTGAAAAGTTGCTCAATAACAGGTATCCATTCAAAAAGTTAGTAAACTGAATCAAGTACAACGACTGGGTACAATATGGATGCAATTGCGTTTACGCACTTTTACGCACTTTATCCCATTATTAAAATACATTCTTATAAAATTCACGCACAAGCCATAATGGATTAAAACTGAGAGGGTCGGTCGGCGTCGTGACACCTTGAAAAGGGAAATAAGGTCCCTTTTATCGTTTACGATGGTAACCATCATTTATAATCAACGGATGCACCAGAAGGGCTTATACCAAGCTTAATTAACTCCAAAAAATGAGATTTATGAATGCATATCAATACTTGAGCTATGGCTTTAATGTCCTCGTGAGTGTATACCAAGTAATATGTATACAATTCATGAACTTGATCATCTATTTTGATGAAATCTAAATTTATTAGGGAAAATTACAGCTACTCCAACTACCTTGCCGGTTTGTGACCCTTAAAAATCTCTGCCCTAACTACCCATCTAAGGAGTCCTCACCACAACAAAACAATAACACAACCTTGCAAACAATTAGGGTGAATGTAATCGAGATTACAGAAAAGTGGTTTTATATCTTGTCTTTTTGTGAACCGTTTAATACCAAAATCGAAAAAAGTGCGTAGATTGTGCGTGTCATAATAATCTTTCCCAAGAAGAAAGACAATGAAGCATTTCAGCCAGATAAGGGGTGACTTGGCGAGTACACAATTTTTTCGCAAAATGTTTAACTCGCTCAACCCTTTCGCTCGACACGACAATAAAAATGGTGGTGGTGGGTCAACTTTAAACAATAAAATTACTGTTAGGTAGTGAACACGGTGTGTGCAATAAAGTAGAAAACCACTTTGTGCGAAAGACGTGCAGATAACCGGATAAACGGTTAATCATGTAATATGATGCCTTCTATTTTATTGACGGTTGGTCTTTTACAGGGACAGGATGAAAATGACCACCTGTCAACCTCCGCAATAAAATGTTTCGCTTTAACTGCCGAAAAAACTTGTTAAAATATTCTGAATATTTAAAAGAGATTCATTTTTGCGGTACATGTCATGACATTACGATAAACCTTATTTATCGTCTTATTTCGCCCTTCCTCCTTCTTTCCGACTTTGTCGAATCGTTTTAAAAATTTCATTTTTTATGGAGGCAAAAGTGCGTAAAAGGAAGGAGAAGAGGTGGATAGATAAAAAAAGTGCGTAACGCAATCTGCGTTTAGCCAATCCTTTTAAAAAGTCTTCTTCATGTTTTTGCAACAACGGTTAAGTTGAGAGAGGATGAGATTAAGAGAGGTTTAAAAACAGGATCTTTCCTGCTGACGGTGGTTTTCGCCAGATTTTTTATACTGATTATTATGCAAAGTGAATGTTTTGCGGGTGCAAGTCATCAGAAAATGAAATCCTGCTGTGAATTTGAAACCGTTGGAATTACGCTAAAAAATGACCTGTTTTCAGGCAATGGACCAAAAAATAATTCAAGAAGGAAAGAAATTAATTCGGTACGCTTAGATTAAGATTAAATGAATGCTTCAAAGGGAAAATGCGAATAATGCTGTGTTGAACACAATGCAATGCCAAGATACGACTGCCATCTTTCCAAACATTCCATCACAACAGGTAAGCAACGCTAGCAACTTTGTTCTCTCATCGCTCTCCTGATTGGCTCGTGTGGCTCACAGCCTGATCTATGATCTCCTTCAGATGCCGTGCGCAAAATTCAACATCCACATATTTCAACTAGCTTGGGGTTGTGATAATTAACAATAACTGTTTAAATATTTAATGCCAACAACAGGTATCAGTAACGTAATATTTTAATGCATAAGCACAAGTAAAAATAATTTAGCTGTATAAATAATTGAATAAAATTATATATTTTAGTGTTTTTCTTTTAGAATAGTGCGTGTAAAGTAAGCAGCCATTTAAATGCTATAGTGTTAGCGAAGAGTGCACACTTTTTCTAAGAGTTATATCTTCGCCATTAGGTAGGGTCATCATTGACCTAAGAGTCGATGAGGAAAACGGAGCGTATGATTCTCCATGAATTACACGCTACCCAGCAGCGTCTCGACCAAGCGTTGTTGGGATTCTGAGGCTCTTTATCACAGAAAACAAAAGATATTCTCAAAATGGAGGGGGTGCAGCGTGGGTGCTGTTATTCCGGGAC
>JAQIXX010007384.1:0-10911 GCA_034700605.1 Willowsia nigromaculata | reverse complement strand
ATTTTTACATGATTTTTTCCATATTTCCATGTAAAAATGGAAAAACTATTTATTTCCATGTAAAAAGGGGTACCTTGCTCATAACCTGAAAAATGCGTGCCTTGATGGTATGTAAAACGACAAAAAATTTAAGGGTCTGTGTAATATGTATTTAGCATGGCGTTAAATGACTGTCGATTGGTAACCACAGTTACATGAGTCGATACTCATGGACCTATAGATGGTCCTTCAATCCACGATGCATTTTAAAGCGGATTTGCTTTCATGGTATGATTGGTATGCAAATATAAATAGATATGTACTTTTCAAGAAACAGGGTTCCATAAAACCCATTCCCGCACCAACCTAACAGACAAGTTTTCCTTTTAACAAGTACAGTGTATCGGATAAACCCTTTTTAATGCATGAACATACGCAAAAGAGTTGAGAACAGTTGAGGTTAGGAGCAAGCAACCATTTGTTTGAGATTTTTAACAATAAAAACTACAAGAGCAATTAAATTTGTTACGCTAAATGATGCATTCCGTTTGTCTAAAGAGGAAACATTATTTCTAAAACGGTTTTATAGCTTTTGCATTTTCATCAAGGGGCAAGCATGCGATTTTCTTTTGTATCATTCTAAATGTTTCAAAATACCTCAGCCTGCATGGAGCATTATATGTGCGTTTTTAGTACCATGGAATGCGATGCCATATTATGACGAATTTACAGGTGCATAATAAAAAAAGCTAAAGTAAAGTGTAAAATACAAAGTCAAACTCTTGCACCATACCAGCTCAAGACAAACTATTAATAGTAAAATTCAATTTCAACAAATTATTATTTAATAATAATAAAAAGCTGCGGAGAGAATAGCAACTGCAACATCTTATGCAAATGAAGATGAAGACAGCACACATTTTCAATCAGTATGCACAACTGCAGATATTTTTAAGAAGAAATTGTGATTTACTAAGCATGTGTGCGTTGATAATTATAAATTCATAACCATTTCATAAGAAAATGCAGCTCATGTAAAGGTAACAAGATTAGATGTATCATATGTCAGTTCCTTTCCTATCGTCAGAGAATTCGGGGTCCACCAATCCCACCGAGTACCAATTACAAATTTACATATTTACGTGTTGTTTAGTATTTTGATTTGCAATAATATTTTACTGCCATTAATTAATTTTCCGTAGGACGAGTCATAGGATTTAGAAGGCCATCAGAACAATAGGGAAGTAGTATTATATATTCAAACATTTTTTTGAAATGATAAAACAAAATTGATTTTTTTGTCTTCATCTTTCCGGGTAATTAAAGTAACAATTTTTAAATGCGCAGCAATCATGTGCAAATCTTATAGCTCTTGTATTAAAAAGTAATAATGTTTTTACTGCGCCATAATATACGAGGCAACAATGTGTACCTTCTTATATTTTACACTTTGAACACACACTACACAATTTATACATTATTATGGGCAAGAATTCGTACTAGCAGGAGACCAAATACAATTTAAGATTATTACAATCTACAAGAAACTCATCTTTTCTTCGTCGTCATTTTACGATCACCTATAAAAAGTATCCTCTCTTTCTGTCCTTCAGCATTGTTTAAAAAGCTCATCCTTCAATTGTATTTTCTGTCCTGTGTCTAGCATCTCGATTTACAACTCACACAAGTTATAATGATAACTGACAAAAAATTATTTTTACGTGCGAGGCGTATCAACAGCATTCATTTCAGTAACAAGGCGAAGATTTAAATGAAATGCGAAACGTTTCAAAACACCTTACGTATATAATGATTATTGTCCCAAGTTTAAACTCCAAAAATATTTATATTATTGTCTGCAATCTTTTAAACTGCGGAAAAGTCTCGGAAAATTAGTATACATTTTTCCAACAGCAATAAAAATAGCGTATTATTGGTGAATGACGACAATAATGAAAAAAGACACGGGGATTTATACATTTGGTCCTCTATGGTTGAAACAGAGTGTCAATTACATCAACAGCTTAAATGAGCTAAGCTTGATAATAAGGATAAAGGTAGTAATGATGCGAGCACTTTTTGCTTAATTGTTTTAACTTTGACGAGACAAAATTTATTGCCAGAGTTGTTTGCTATGAAGACGCTTGTTCCTTCATTTTATATGTCAAGTCGAAGTAATTTTAATTATAGGTGACAAGTATTGAGCATATGTTCATGATTCTGGGAAGGAATTCCGGTTGGACTTAATAAGACTGTCGTTATTACTTATTTTGTGTTGTTAATAATAATGATAATTGTAATCATTAAAATTGAGCAGAGTCAGCAGTTCTACTGTAGGTATAAGTGAGTTATAGATAAAAAACTATATTGCATATCCATTTAACTGCAATATGAACTCATCCAGCTAAAAATAGGTGATTACCCATCTCGAGAGAAAGATTTCTTTACGCAATGCAAAGAGTTGGTATGAGAATAAATTTTTCCACTAGGTCTCATCGTTTACAAAACAGATAATGCGAAAAATAATGTGACATACACGTACAGCATAGGCTATGGCTTTACCAATATGGCTGGCTATATGAGTGACACTTCTTGTTGTTGTTGAACTTTTCTGTTAAAACGATCATTTATGCATGGCAGTTTAGAGATGCATTAGGCACAAAAGTCGAAGAAAAAATAATGGTTTTGCACTCTACACAAATGTTCTTTTACACAAGACATATCGCCCAATTTTTAACTGCGACCGACCTCTCTCGGTTTTTTATCGTTTTGATCTTTTTTGTCATAATTGAGACTGAGGTGTTATGCATACAGTTACTTCGTTATGTAACCTGACAATGACAATCGTTAATGTATTTGCAGTAGAAACGATTATTGCCAAAATAAAGTAATCAAGAAAACAAAAGTAATGAAAACTACTGGTATGTTACTAAAACCCCAAAAAATATCAGTCTAGACTCAAGAACTCCATTAAGTTTCCATTCTATTTGACACTCCGAATAAAAAATCATTGTATGTGATCAAGCATCTAGATATATTCTTTTTCAAAAATTTGACACTGGTAAAATGCCATAGTATATCGCACATTGACCAAAACATCTATCCAGGACATGTTGAATATTTAGATAAAATTTTAATCGATCAATTTTGCTTTTGCCTCAAATTGGACGAAACTTGGAGTTAGGCTGATATCTCAAACCACAAGCGAACTAGTGAGTCACAGTCCACAGTAGTACTGTATAGCGCAATGATGAACTACACTTCATTAGAGAAATGTTTTGAGAGAACCAATGTCGGCAATTTATGACGAGCATCTGCCGAAGCAATGAATCCTACATTTCATTGCATTCCAATAATATGTACTACAATCGCGTGTACATATGCTGTGTCCAATCGCTTGCATGTGGACGATTTTAAATTTAATTACCATCCTACCAAAAATTGATTTTCAATGCAGTTTGTTTCATTCGGCAACTGTCATTTCTTATTCTCACTTATCTGACTTGCGTCCGCACGACGTAATCACACTTTCAAACAACTACCGCTTTGCCTATACAAGTAAATCTATCCCTAAGACAATATTTGATTCACTGATGACTGACATGACAAACTGAAAAGCAATAATAATAATAATGATTATTATTACAAGTTATAATAAAAAATCACTGTTGTACAATAGTTTCTTCTTGTGATCATCATAATATTCCACGGCGGGGAGGAACAAGGAAGACCAATAATAAAAATATATTCATATTTTTTGTCGGCTTTGTTTCATCTTCATCTTCTGCTGATTGTTTTTTATTCATTGTAATAATAACAATAATACTAGATTTATTATAGGCATCGACATACCTATTATTATTACCACATTAAAAGCACAAAATGTGCATAACTTTATTATTATTATAACGATTATTACTATCAAGACAAGTTGCAAAAAAGCAAATATACAGGATTCAGAAAGGGTGGTGAGATCATACTTTGTTCGTTTTGATACCTACTGATATGCATTTCTCATCTATGTATACCTTAACTACTGACCTCATGATGGCATGCGAAAATTGTTTAAACTCAAGTTTCGTTTATGATCTGAGACCTATAGCGTCAAGAAAAGAGACGCGCAAGATTTGCACTATGACTTGATACTCATTTTTATGATGAATTTATTACAAAATGCAAAGAGTCAAAGTTATTGGCGGTAGAGACGACGCATTTCCATACAGTAAGTAGCAAAAATATTTCACCCAAGTCGAAGCCGCCGATGCGATAATCAACATGAAAAGACACGTATGAAATGAACGTATTACTATGCATAGGCACATGTATTTGTAGGCATATCTATGTACATAATATATTGTATTTGACTTTGGTGGATTTTTATTGCAACCCTTTTTCCATATTTCTCATCCAGTAGTAAAACCTCGCTAAAAACATATCCCTATCATAATGGAAGACGCAAGCAAGGTCGAATTTCTTATTATGTATTTGCTTTAAACTGCCGTTATAGACGAAACAGTCAATAAAAAATTGCAAGAAAGATTACTCTTCACAAAAAAAAGAAGTAAATACAACAAGGTTTCAATAACTACACCATTTAAAACTATGTTTTTAAGAAAGAGTAACTTGTGATTATTTAACTATAAATTATTTATGAATGCACCGAAAAAATGCAGTGTGCTAAAAGGGTTTGATGGAGGATTGCTGAGTGTTACAGCTTTACGAGTGGGAGGGGAAGAGACAAAAAATGTAATGATGCATTGACTGTTAGTTACTGACTACCTTTTAACGACAACTTATGCTGAACAGACAAAACAAAGTGATACATAATATGTTTTCAAAAAAGCGCTATTAAAGAATATGAAATGGAGTGACAGCTCTTGTTGTAATTTTTTTACAGATATTTTGTCCGTTAGCTCATAAAGATGAAGCATCGAACACTTATTTGACTTGATGATCCAACAACACACATATGTGCAGTTAAACTTTAATGAAGTGAAGAGTAAGCCATTCTTTTCTTTTAAAATGAAAAAAATTCAAAGAACCGGTAGTTGCACATGCGTTGATGCTGTTGCACTGAGACTTTCAACTTCCGCCCTTTTCGCCAATAAATAGAAACCCATGCGTTTATGCCAGAGGAGTGATGCAATTTTTGTTGTTTTATTGTTTGAAAGTGCCTTGATTTTTCAACTGTTGATGGACAAATTCAATATAGGTAGTTGGATACCTTTAAAAATCAGATGCAGTCCAGCAGCTGCTTTAAAAAATGTCAAATGTGGCTTGGAAAGCTCCTTCACATTTAACACTCATTCCTATCAAATGACGCATTATATATAATGAACTAATCTTATAACTACTTACAAGTAACAAGTAGAAGAAGAAGTTATTGTTCTACACTACACTATGGAAAAGATTATAAACGTAAATGGCCAAGATTAACTGAAGAAAAGGCGGTTAAAGTTTATACGCACTTGTGATTTACGATTTTCTACGGAACAAAAAGCTACCCTATCACCGAATAAACTGTTTGATGTGTGTGCGTGAAAGCGTGCCCAATTATTGATATTATTTCATGTTATTATTATGCATCTTTTGCTGCTGCTGCACGTGGTCAAAAAATTGCTTCTTTTGGCCTACAGCAAAGATGAAAAAGGAATAAAAGAGAAGAAGAATAAAGAAAAGAAAGAAGAGCATCTTTTCAAGCTAGCATGCGTTGGGCTGAAAGAGCAATGAATATTGCATATGTGTTGAGTTGAAAAGAACATGCTTGAGGGAGATGAAAAACGGACGATCACTTCCGGCTCCATTTAAACTGGCAAGATTTGAAACTTGATATCTACCTAATATGTAATGAGAGAGATGAATGAAAGTTCATCAAAAGTGTGCTTTTTTATCACCATCATCTTTGTCATGACTCGAGTGCACTTTTACATCACAAATTTGCTGCCTTCTATACATATCACACACTTAAGTAGGATGAAAGGTTAGATATAATATTTGCCCGCTATGATGATTACTTGACCGTTTCTAAATGTACGACGATATAATATTTTTAAACAGCGTATGATATTACAAGGCAACTGCCAGAAAACGTGATGTTTGCAGATGCCCTTATCATTCGAATGAGCAGTTTATTGAAAAGCTAAGGAGGAAGTAGATTAAAATGCCTATTGAAAATGTACCCACGTGTGTGTGGGTGTGCTACCAAAATGCTGCTGGTATTTTCCTTCTTTTATGCCGAGTTTCCCTCTTATACTTTAAGAATCAATCCGAATCTTTTATAAAAGGAAAGTTGCACACTTACTTATGGAAAATCGTTGATAAGCCAAGTCTGGTCGGTCGCCAGCAGAATTGGAGAAAAATATTATCTCTCGAGAGAGAAAGAATATTGCGTTGCCCCATAAAAGGTAGTTACCACTTGTAATGGCTGGAGAGGAGGAGGAAAAACAGCTGCAATGAGCTTTTTTATTTCCAGCGTCGAGTCAAACTGGAGACAAGACGAGGACAAAAGGAAGAAAAACGGAGCACGTGGGATGTGCGAAGAAACCAAGCACCACGAGCCACTTAAACTTGACTGTGCAACTACTTGTTAATTTTTACGTGTAAGGGAGATATACTGTCACGTTAATATGTAGGCTTATGAAATGCCAAATTTTCAAATGCTCTTTATTAAAAGGGCATTTCTGCTTCTAAATAGTTCATGGCATGCTACCAGGTTCCACGTTAAATTTTTGTAAAGCAAAAATTCTGCACCTTTGTCAAATCTTCCAGTTAAGATGATCATAAACTGATGCTGCTGGTGATGCTTCAAGAAAAAAAGTTAATGTTCATTTTTTGGACTCATAATGACTATTTATTTATTAAGTTAGCCTGCTGTTGAGTTATATACGTTTCTGCAAAACCTACATTCATAATAATATGAAATGGAGTGGCAGGTTGCATTACGACCGACGACGATGGGATGATGACGACAACGAGGTTTCACTTTTTTTCTTTGCAAAGCCATAAAAAAGTGAAGTCAGAATGAACAACGACTTTGCAATGTTTCAATGTCTCTCTTCGAATTATCCAACTCGACATTTATTTGTCCGCATAATCATCACACACACCAGAAGAGAATTATTATTATATTTTTACGTTATCTTAAGTGCCGCCTTAACTACCACCACCACCCATTTAACTGCTACAGTACGACATACTATGATTTTTCTCTTGATAACAGTAATAATTACAAACCAGCAGCACCAGTAACAAAACTATGTATCTTATTAGTTATTATCTTTATACGCCTTCTTGTCTCGTTTTTAAATATGTTGTATTGTAAGTTTGAGTTTAGGTATCAAAAATCATAGAGAAATAAAAATATCATAAATATGACTCGTAATACGTTTTAACTTCAAACGGATTATAGTTTTTTAAAGACATTCGCACAGTGGCACTTTATACTTTATTTTTTGAGTTTTCGTTTATCTCATCTTTCGCGATAAGGTGAGCAGATCATTCTAGTTTCGTAGAAGACTTTTATTGTTTTGTCCAGTCAGCTAAATCTTTAGTGGTTTGGGTGATGCATAGTTTTCCAGTAGACGACACAAATATAATAATTGTAAAGCTGAGTGTCTACTTACTTTAAACGAGTTGATACATGGGGCTACTTGTGACATGAGGAACCATCATCGTTGAAATCTCATCGTAACTGAATATTTCCCATTTTGAAATATATTTGTCTCCAAACAAATGAGAGAAAGTTAGATGGTACTGTATCCAAATCACCACTAATGCCAATGTAAATGCTAAAGCATGGGAAAGAACACACGCACACGACACACGCACAGCACAAAAAGATGTTTTCTCCAAAAAAGTTGACTCTTGACACGCACAATTCTTTTTCTGATTTTAAAAATATTATTATTCTTGAATGACTTCTCGGTGCTGTAGGCTGAAGGAGTTCAAAAGCCAATGCGTTATTTCATGAATAAATCTGCGTGTTATATTCGAGTCGAGACTCAAGTGAAGTAGGTACGTCCGTTCGGAATAAATGATGCGTGTATTTAGCACACATGAATGGCCAGGAAAGTATGCACTTCCATGCCTGTTGATGAGGACCACAATGAGGAGAATGACAGATCATCTAGATGAAGCCCATTGCTGCTGCCCTTAAGAAATCGAATATACAAAATTAATAAAACATAATTTATTTGCATTATTGGCACTACACTATACAAGCGTGAGTATAAAAAGTCCATTGATTTTTTCCCCATTATTTTCCATGAGGACTCTCGAAAATCACAATGAGTATTGTTTGTAAATGGGTTTTAAAATATGTATATAAAAATATATATCACCTTTCTACAAAGCAGTTTTATTGCTCTCCATTCTTCATTAATAGCTGCAGTCAAACGGACACGCGCCGCAGTTGTTTCAAGTGCCGACGCGAACTAACATAATAAGTCGTAAAAAACTCAACAACAGGTCACCCACGAGCCAGCAACTTTTTTCGTTATAATTGTCCTCATTTTTACGAACCGTGAAGTATTATTGATTTATCTGGAACTATACTTTAAAAATCACTGCCAATCTAATTTTGTACTTACACCTGCCGTCAAATGACTCTTTATTTTAATTACTACAGGATTAACGTAATTTGCCTTTAAATCGTGTGTCGTATAATATGTCAACACTCGCTTGCACAATGCATAAATGACTGATGAGTGATGTAGTAGTTGGAAAGGAAGGAAACACACGCGACTACTGATTGTAAACTACTGAGCTTCTTTCAACCGATTAGCATGGGATTAAGTCAGTCATACATAGATACATTCTCCCAATCCCAATCTCCACACCAGAAGATCTGAACCGCTACTACTTTTTTGTTGTTGTTCCTGTGTATCATGTCATCACCATGTCTCTATCCAATTCACCCAACACCACCACCACCGCCGCCGCACTCCATTATTATATCATGTTCCTTCTTCCTTGCCTTCTTCCCTAACAATTTGTTACTGCGTATTTCATTTGAACAGCAAAACGCAGCAGCACCTTCTCGTGTGTAACAGTAGCCAAACTAGCAGTTGATCTTCATGTGTCGTGATCAAACATCAAAACCACCATCACCGTTCTGCCAGTGCATTACTACTAGTATTTACAACCACTGAAGAAAATTGGAAGTCTTTGAGACATGAGGATACTATCTAGTCGGACACTTCATTTTCGTATTGGGTATTGCGGCTATTCTTCAAAGATAAATGCCGACAGCACCCACGATCCAATAATGTGAGCAAAAAAGTAAAGTTATGAAGGTCGGATGAAAAAATTAAGTAAGGAGGTGTTTTAGCTAAATATTTTTAATTACATTGGTGAAATTTTGATGCATTTTGTCACAGAAGACTTTGTCTTTTTACATCTTCCTGTCACCAACAATTAGTTTTAATTTGTGTTTATTTGAGGAAAAAATGTATCCACCTCCAACGTCAGAACTTACTAACACAAAGAAACACGCAGCAACAACGGAACATTCAATCAAAATTAATTATTTTATCGGTTAAACTTTCAACTTAGTATTGATTGAATTGAGACTGGGCTAATTTAATCCAGGTTTTCTGCCAGTTGGAAACTTGTTCATGGTCTATCACGGATTTCCAATCTCATACCAACTTCGTGCAACTTCAAAAAACCTTTCCTCACGTTTTTACGATGATGCAGATGAGACTGTGCGTCTGCATACTGTGGCTCTTCTTCTGCTTGTGAATTGAATACCCTTCCACGCAAAGAGCAGCAATAACGTCACAATATTTCACAGTCTAGTCAGCAAGAAGGCTGCTGGAGGAGGGAGGCACTTCACTGCTTTTTTTACAGGGATCAGGGTCGCCCCATTCACTTCATCGCCATCACATCGTCAATAATATCTTGTATCCATTCAACACAACAGATCATGCTACATGCTTGTCAATTACCACTAAAAATAAATGACCGTATCTCCTGTTTCACCAACAAGTTTTAATAGTTTTAACACCTAAACTGTTAAAAATCAACCGGTTATGGACATTCTTGCAATCAGATTTCCCGAGTCTAATTTAATTCTCCTTATTAGTGTGAATTAGTATTTCATGTAGGCGTATTATTTTGTTTCAGTTACACCCTAAAAATCACGCACAGATTTACTCTGAGAGACAAAAATGTCAAACATGTACTTTGGGGCGATATGAGACCGAAAAGAGGTCGACTGGAAAAGTGCTTTATTTTATTGTAACTACTAAATATGCTAAAAAGGAATACTGTTTCCCAAAAACCGCTAATTTAATAGAGCTGACAACATGCATACACGCATATAGGATGTATGAATTAAAGCTTAACTACCTTAAATTGATTTATCGTCATGCATTGATAAAAAAGTTTTACTCTTAAATTTATTCGACGACAACAAGAGCAATTTTGTAGATGAACTGTTTGTTACTAACTTACACATCATATTTATTACTATGCTTTGAGGTTTCTTGTTGTCGGCAAATACTGAGAAAATCCTATTTATTCTCCATCACTGCATATCATGTCATCACACAAGCTACTTTTTCCCTCTGTGTCAATCTGGGCATGATTTTTTGATGATGCTGATGATGTTGTTTCTTTCCCGTTCGCTGAGTAGCTCACTTATTCACTCATCGATGGAGCTACAAAAAGTACATACATAGTTTCACATTATATATTAGAGATACTCTCGCTTTGCAATTTTTCCTCTTCAGAGTACCTACTTATGTGAGCACTTCTCTCAAAGTATTTTTCTTTTGACCACGACATCATGATCATCATCAGATTTATCAGAGGAGAGTAAGGGAGTACAGGAAAGGTGCACAATGATGATAAGTAGAGACAGAGAAAATATGATTTTGCATGTTTCTCATACTTCACCCAAACACTCTAAGCTTTGGGATGTATCCGAAT
>JAQIXX010007383.1:0-10911 GCA_034700605.1 Willowsia nigromaculata | reverse complement strand
TTTTTAGGTGATAGTCGAGTTGAAAGTTCTAATTAGTCGATTCTGTATATTTCGGGCATGTGGAATCCGAATATGTAATCAGTTTGGTGTGGAAATGCAGTTTACTAGTTTTAAACAGCGTTTCAAATCTTACACTCCGCATCTCTTAAGTACGGCTGACGGGTAGACCTTCCACTCATACGCATACGTTATAGAACATTTCATTGCTCACTCTGGAGAATTGTCTTTATTGTCTCTCCTCTTTACATTCTACCGTGCTGCACTGCCCGCATGAAGCGATGCTATTTTCCGACTCTATTTGATCGAAAAAACTAATTTGAACCATAAAAGGGACAGATACGGACAGAACATTAGATCGCAGATGGTCAAAATCTAGCAGAGTTTAAAATATTTCTTAACTAGCGATGAAGTACAAGTTAGGAAAAATTTCTCCAGAGTGAGCAATGAAATGTTGAATAACGTATGCATATGAGTGGAAGGTCTACCCGTCAGCCGTACTTAAGAGGTACGGAGTGTAACATTTGAAACGCTGTTTAAAATTAGTAAACTGCATTTTCACACCAAACTGATTACATATTCGGGTTCCGCATGCCCGATATATACAGAATCGACTAATTAAAACTTTCAACTCGACTATCACCTAAAAAGGTTACCTGGTAAGACTCGGATGCCTTGGTCTCAATCATCTGAGAAGCATACTATCCTAAAGTCATAAATTTCTCCAGTAGTTTGACGGAAAATTTGAAAACAATAGTAAAGAAACAGTTGCTTCTCCAGAGTACAGAGTCCACTCAAAATCGATGGCTGGCATTAGTTGCAATTCTTAAAATGGCTGAAAAGGTAATGATTGAGGACAGGTATGTTTGCGGTTTCATTCCGCTTGTAGTCCCATTTTCTCATAGCTATCGTATTTGGGGAGTGGGATCTAAACTCTTCTCCAAGTCCCTTAGAGCTCTACTTGACGCTGGCTTTCGGAAACATTTGAGAAATATGCTGTTTTATATAATTGCTAAAAAGGAAAATATTAAGTGGTCAAAAATGACTGCGAATTTACAAAAGCCGTATCCATTCTCAATGAGCTCACCTCTGGGAAACATTGTGGTCTTGCACCTGTCAATCATATTGTTAGGATTTGCAATGTTACTAGTGGGGCATTTTGTACGATGGTTGGCATGCAGAAAAATGCCAAAATATGGTTGTAAAATTCAAGGTAGAATATGGATGCCTAAGGGGTGTCTCCCGACATGCCTATCCAGATCTCAGGATTGTAAGATTGTGAAAATACAGGTTGCAACTCAATATCTTAAATGATATGGCACACGAAATCATTTATTGCGACTGGAGAAAGTCAAATGCTTTCTCAAAGTAAACTGCAGATATAAAATAGCTTGAATCGAGTATATAAATATGAAACGTGTTTTAGACTTTAATTATGTTTTGCTATAAGCGTAAATCTATAATCGGGAAAATAGTTTCTCGGCTTATTTCTACCATATAAACATTTTTATAAGACGATATACCTAAGCATAAGTGCAGGAAGTGTATGTTTCACTTTTAAAGGAGATTTTATTTCCCGTGAATATTTCTTGATGTCGATTTAAGAATAATAATTAAATCCATAATCTAGATAGTCTGTTGGATATATTATCATATCATTTCGTTTTACGAATTTGCAATTTGTATGAACATATACCAAGAAAATTAATAAAAACATCAAACATAATGCAAAGCTTGCTTTATTGAATATAAATTTCATTTATTTGATTACTCAAATATTTATAATTGAAGACCTTTGCTTGATTTAAAACTATTGTTAGTAGAGAACGTAGCATGGGCGCTCCACTAACTCTACATTAAAGCATTTTAAGTAGATCAAATTTCTGTGTATCCTTAATATTTACATAAATACAGACTACAGGTGTTTCTTTGATGTTGCAAAATTAAAAGTGAATAAATACAAGATTCTATGTCTAAAGCTTTAAGTATGATTTATTTTTTTTTTGTGTGATCATCAAATAGAAATATGCAATTAAATTTTCTGAAGTTGAATTTTTCAACCAAAGACACTATCATCGCGCCTCATTATATAACCTATAAAACCGGATTGAATGAGTTCATTAACTCTCCATTGAAATTTCAACAATTACCCTGAAATACAGTAATCAGTGAAGTGAAAGTCCTTTCAAAATCCATCACTGACAATAGATACCATTTTAATCATTTATACAAACTGAGCAAATCCGCCTTTGAAGTACAAACAAAAACTATGGACAGCTAATTTGATTTTGGATAGTTCAATTTACATGATAAACGGAAAATTTTCATGTTTTTTAAAGCAAAGATGGACAGGCAAATGTGGTTTTCTTATCATTTAAAAATATGCATTGTTTTTATTGCGTGTTAGAGGAAACGGCATATCTTAATAGACATTTTTCCCTATGTAATTTTCCATGCTCCTGATATTCATTCGAAAATTTCTTATGAGCAAAAAATCGGAGCATGCTGGCGACCTTGAGCCCAAATCCCTGATAACGGATTAAATATCCCTGGCAGCACCGTTCCCGTCCTCTGTAGCATTTTTATGTTTGATTGTGAGCATTTGAAAATATCACTTGAACTTTTGCCGAGTCCGAATATAAACACGTTCTGAAATCCTAATGCACATGACATCATTAGGAAGACCATCAGCATGGAAGCTAGCTCCAACTCATGGAAATTCCCTATCCACAGATAGGTCAATAATTTTGTCCAGAACAATATCAAGATGATGAATTTGTGTGTGGTGATTTTAGGCTACCTGTGTGGAAGGTAATTGAAAATGTGTAAACTTTAAAAAAAATACTACATACTAATTAATGATTGGCCAATATATTTTTTATGTCAAAATATATTGCAAGAAAGGTACCGAGAGGGGACTGGTAATAGTAGACTGTACTATTACCGGGGACTGTAGAGTACATGTTAACCATAGAGCCCTCAAAATTTTCCCAAACGTATATTGACTTACATTCTTAACTAATTAACAGGACTTTATCTTGACACTTAAGTTATTAATCGTTTTAGCCATGTCAGTTTTTAATAACCAGGTTACAGGAACAGGAAAAAAAATATACAGAAATGAGTGCAACACATATAAATTGTTCTTTTAATTGTTGTACTTCAAATATGAGCATCAAATTTGCCCACTATAAAAGTTTAAAAATATGAGTTGTGGCTTGATCTCAAACCCACATAACATCCAATTTTACTCAAGTGTTGAAAAAATGATTAGTTTTTAAGTATAATTTTATTTTTGTGAGCAATATCTGGCAAGTATTGCACAATGCATACTGTGTAATGCCAGTTATAAATATAATTGTGAAAGTTGGAATAGATAAACCCATGTGCAAATATTTGCGGTAATGTGTATCACATTATATGCATATTACAGTTAGGAAGTTCATACAGTTATGTATGTATATTTAGAGTTCAACTTGTCATATATTCTTCTTCAGTATTTTAAATTTTACTGGATGTGATTTAAATAGCTTATATTTGTATCTCTTTCAAGACGACGAGCCAAAGGAAGACGAAAAATATCACGCAAACTGAACATATTGCTAGAAATATTACATACAAAACCAGACAAATTTGTGCGATTTGATTGCTTAGCCGAATTCTGGTGTACCCAGCAAACTTGGGATCTATACTCGGAGTTACTAAGATACATATATCCCACAACCGCACAATCCCATATGAATCCACACCTCCACCCAACACAACCCCACATCGCCACATCCCGGAATTTCCAGAAAAAGTAAATAAGCTCATTCAATCGGACCCATATTTATTTACTGTGTCCAGATAGTAATTTTCTTGTAAAATCATTATCAGATTATTAATTGAAAACATTATGTATGTTTCGATTACATAAATTCGTTTTGACACTAAATTTTGTATTTATTTCGATTTTAACATTACCTTAGACACATCTGTAATTACCATTGACGTAGGAACTGGGGATACACAATATTGTGGTCTGTTAAGAAATACGAGCATAAAGTAAATACAATACTCATATCACATTCTGCATTAACAATAGTTTTATATCACCCAGAAAAGCAGGTAAAAAATAATATTTAAGTAATCTTATCAATTAAACTGCTATCAAATCAAACAAGTTTTTGTCATGTGTTTAATATTTCATACTTTTACCAATTTTTTTGTGATTTGTAGCTACACGCACGCATCATCTATTTCTAGCGATGCAGTATGCCAACGGATAAAATCAAATAAGATTATATTGATAAATCTTTGTTCTAGATTTTGGATGTAACTATCATTCCTAACTTATTTTCATGAAATAGAAGCTACAAGTATCGAGTTAAAAATTTCCCCAAGACAGAAACCGATGTATTCTACAAAGCCGCATCACTAGTTATGAAACATTTACTGGGTTAGCATAAGCCAGAAAACTTATCGTATCATTGTAGGTTTACGCTCACAGCAAACCATAATTCACGTCTAAAGCTCCCACCTACTCATTAAGGGGATGCCCGTATGTTTACAACTGACCCCCAAAAAAGAATTTGGGCTTTCTAATCAAAATAAAAGATTTTGCGTTTCACATCATTATTACACATGTTGGCTTGCAACCTGAATTTCTACATTTTCAGAATCATGAGATTTAGATAATCCAAAACTTAAGATTCTGTATTTTATGTCGGCCACAATCCACATATATTAGCATATATTAGCATATATTAGCATTGCTTTGTGGGGAAACCAACCATTTTACAAAAAGGCCTACAAGAAATATCACAAATCCCATCAAAATGATTGACAACTGCAGAGCTACAATGTTTCCGAGAGGTGAGCTCATTGAAAATGGATACGGCTTTTGTAAATTCACCGTCATTTTTGACCACTTGATATTTTCCTTTCTTGCAATTATATGGAAAAACATATTCCTCAAATGTTTCTCAAAGCCAGCGACAACTAGTGTTTCAACTGACTTTGAGAAGAGTTTAGAGCCAACTCCCCAAATATGATAGCCAAAATGAAACGGAATAGAATACGGAATGAAACCGCAAACGTACCTGTCCTCAATGATAACCTTTTCAGCCATGTTGAGGATTGCAATCAATGCCGCCCATGGAATATTGGGGGATATTAGACTCTGTAGAAGCAATCGTTGCTTCTCTATTCTTTTTAAGTTTTCATTTAAACGATTTGAGAAATTTATGACATTGGGATAGTATACTTCTCGAATAGTTGCCATTCCAGTAGCTTGAAGATATTGGTTTTTGGTATGATTAGTCATCAGTTTTAAGATTGTGTGAAGGTCTTGGTGGTAACTGGAATAAACTCTGTACGACTGCTTAAAATATTCTTTAGTTGACATCGAGTCGTTCATGAATATGCAGTTTGCTGACAACGCAGAATTATACCATTCCGAGATAAGCAAAGCAAATGCCAAATAAATTGCAGCGATTACGCAATGCTTCTTGTCTACACGCATGGCTTGCTTGACCAATGGTTTCAGAAGTGCAAAAGACGAGCACGACGTTTTCCGTAGGAGGAAAGCAGAGCCGAGTACTGTGAATACTATCGCGAGCCAGACATCTTTGGCATAGACGCCAGTGTAAGTGCTCCAGACACTTCTGTTTGATGCAGTTATCAACTTGCAATAGAGACACTTAATCGGTGTGGAGCTAATTACTACAGCCTTCCATCTCAGCAAGTGGTATGCATTTTTCGTTTGCATTTTCTTAAAATAATTAATACCATTTGAGTAAGTTCGAAGGTGCATGATAACTCGCCACTTTTTTGTAGCACTGTTGTACTTATTAATCCTTTCTATCTCAAATACTGATGTGTTTGAAGACTTTAAAGCCATTCGTAGCAACATAATTCCGATTTCACCACATCGAATTATGTTTTGATACATTACCATTTTGATATTTGAATCTGTGCACATACTTGATCTGAAAATTCTAGGATGGGCAGGATTAAATGCTAAAAAGAAAAATGTGGATTCCAATTCGTTATTATGTGTCTTCATTCTACGCATTGCCTGATTCATCAAAGCAACTGTGTAAACCTTTAATGGATTTTTCTCATGCTTGTCTACTGCTACAATTTTACCCATACCTCTTTCACAAAGGTAACAATACACTCCAACTATTTGTACGTTCTGCATATTTGACTCTACCCGAAAGAACGCAATATCTACATTAAACGGCAGGTTTTTTACCTGATGCAAACGTGGACCATCATTGAACCCGGTGTACACCATTCCATCTTTCCTGGGCGTGTAAACAAGCATGAGCGCATATTCAGATGTGCTGAGGCCAGAATTTTCAATGGTGGAAACTGTACCTTCAAGCGTGACTGCTTGTACAATAAAAACATTGCAAGCTACAGAGTGAATAAAATTAAATCGAAAGTAGCCAAGTGAGAATGGTGAAGCATGACTTTCCAGATGTTGATTGATATTGGAGTGCCAGCTCCATTTCTGGAGGCCAGCGTAGATTGTCCAGGTGCTCGCATCAGTGAATAAAGTTACGTATCCTTCGGTATGGTTATTTGCCTTAATGACGTTGACAAAACAGCCGGACAGATCCAAAGAAATACTAGCGGTTGTATGCACCAGAAATTGATGGAACAGGACATACCCAAGAATTACATCCAATCTGGGTTGTGTCCATTGCACCTAAGCATTTACATTTAAGAAGTCATGATATTAGTAAGCATAAAAGTTATTCCTCAATTTTGTATGTTTGAAATCCTAAAATATTTTATGATAATAGCGCTGCTTCATAAATGTTTTCACTTACCATATTTAGAGACTCCTTAATCAATCTAATTGGTAATATTGCTTTAGCTGAACATCAGATACAAACATGTTTAATGGTTTCTAACGGAAAGTGTTTTCAGAGTTTTAGTTTAGGAATTTACGACTAGTTTTGTTACTACATGAACATTGAAATAAAGCCCTTACAGACTGTGACATTTGTTATGTATGCTGCATAACATCTAAAATAACTTTTACTGGTAATAGAATAATTTTTACTAAAATTATCTATGTATATTATAATCAATAAATGTAAGGTAAAAGTTACAACTAAATTGAGCACGGCACCATGACTTGCAGTCGACTCGCAAGACAAGACTAAAAGTGAGGAGAGAACTTCTCCTACTCAAAAGCTGACGTCTCGTTCAGAAGGAACGAGAACAAATAAGAACAGAGAAACGGAACGGTATGCATGGTGCGGCACTTTACAAAATGTACTCTATTGCAGTGTAAATACTGGAACATTGACAAGTTCGAGTACCAGCTCACGATTAATTTTTGTTAACACACAATTTAACTCCTGGTTGTTCAAAATGACAACATAATGAGAAGCTAAAAAACTACAGAAATTATCTGCAAAATACTCATGTAGCAACGTGTGGAGTTTTCGATGCTTCTAAAGAGTTTCACTCATTTGTGCTGCCCAGCCTTCAAAAAGTAGTAGACTAGTACTCAAAAAGGCGTTTTTATACGTACAAGTGTTCTCAGTAAATGAAATATTGATTAGTCTATAAATGGTTTTATCCATTTAATCTATGGCGGAATAATGCCAGGTATGATGGAAAACGTGATAAAACATGCTATACAGTGTACATAAAATGAAATGAAAGAAGTGTAAAAGCTATGATGATAACCCACAAATGCTAACATTTATCACGTATCTGCCTAACAGATATCTGTATTCAATAATTTTCTATTCGATATTCACTAACAATTAGATAGATTGGTGGATATGCTCAGCTATGAAAAATGTAATCTAACAAATTAGAAATGGGAAGGGATTTTCAGGCTTTTAAAGAGTGTATTGCATGTTCACTAACCAGCCTAACAGTTATATTTATTCAAGCATTAAAAATTTCATTAGTTTATTCCTATGTTACTGTATTTTTGTGATCAAGGTTTGACTTGTAATGCTGGTTATAAATATATTTGTAAAAGTGGGAACAAAGGAACTCATGCCTCAAAATTCAAAATAAATCACACCAAACCATGTATACAGTTAAAAATTGTATACAGTTTTTTGCAAATTTACCGCTTACGTTTTCCTGGATGTTTTCACTTCCTTATTTTAAATTTTATTGAATTAGAAAAGCTTGAATTTGTACCTATAAGTGTGAGCATAAGAGGTGTGATGTATGATGAAATAAGATGACCGGCTGTAAGTGTACGGGCAGAGTTTCATCTAGAGACTACTTGTTGATTTATTGATACATGATGGTTTATATGCTTACTGAATTACATAAACACAATGTAATAGTGAGAGCATATCTTAACAAGTACTAACCTCACTGGATGTAATGAGAAGGACAAGATGACTCAGGTTGTTCTTGGAATATTAACACCTGGTCGCGAAAAGAAAAAGTAGGACATCTGAGGCACGTAAATACGCACCAGGATGTCCAGGTGCATAATATGCACATGTCATATGTTATAATTTTAATTTTGGCCTCTATACTAGCTCAAAGCTATCTCAAAAAAGATCCAGTGAGGTCACCTGATTTATTGTAATAAGAATATTTTTGAGTGACCTTATTTATGTTTATTTTTATATCTCTTAATAAGAAGTCAACAAATGTCAGACAAACTGAAGAAATATTGTGGAAACATGAGCTGGAGAATAAGAAAAGTTTATAGGATTTGATTAAGTAGCCGGAATCGTGAACTAAATTTGTGATCACTACTACTGCGTATTATGGGAATGCCATGAAATTGCTGAAATGCTTCCAAGTACTTGAACTTTTTAGAGACTGCAACACCCTTCTTCATACGATCATTGGTCGGAATATAGTACTCTACTGCGATGTATATATATATATGAAAATTACTATGAAAGCTTTATTAAAATTAGATATAAACATTTGCAGAACGCTATCAGAACTTTAAGGATTAAGAGTCAATGAAAAAGGAGAGAGGAAACATATTCAGAGTAAGTGCTGGTCAGGATTTAACATTTAAGCATGTGCATCAAGATTATCAAAAAAAATTTCTCCATGCTTCAGGCAATCAAACCGGCTTTTGCATTATGTTTCATGCTTCTATCAACTTTCTAGTAATTTGTTGCTGTCTGCAGGCATAGTCTATTTCTATCAATACAAAATTCACATTCGTAAAATCAAATAATAATTTTATTATCAAATTAATGTTCTAGATTACAGGTTTAACTGTCATTCTTAAATTGTTTTCAAGAAAATGTAGCACTAAATTTTGGTCGAGTTACAAAATTTCCTGTAAAACAGGACCTTGTTTTACAAAGATACATAACTAATTGAAACATTTAGATGGATACCAAAAACTTGGAAACTAACAGCACGATAATAAATTTAGGTTCACAGCAAACACAAATCTACATCTAAATCCATCTCATAATAATATACTCGATTAAGAACACATTTATATTTACATTTTGCTTTATTTACAATATTTACAATTTGCTGAAAAGTATTTGACTTTTCAAGACGAAATAAATGATTTTTGTACCATTTCATTATCATGTTGGGTTTTAACCTTAATTTTTACAATTCTAGAATCATGAGATTTGGATGAATGCTATAACTTAAGAATCTGTATTTTACATCGAGTCCTATCCACATATAATAGCATTGCTTTGAAAGGTAACAACCTTACAAAATGTCCCACAATAAACACTACAAATCCTAATGAAATGATGGACAATTGCAGAGCGATAATATTTCCGAGAGGTGAGCTCATTAAAAATGAATAGGGATTTCGCAAGTTCCAATTCATTTTTGACCACTTGATATTTTCCTTTCTCACAGTTTATGGAACATTATATATCTCAAATGTTTCTAAAAGCCAGCGTCAAGTAGAGCTCCAACGGATTTGCAGAATACTTCAGAGCCAACACCCCACATACGATGGCCATAAATACTTGGAACGGAATATGGAATAAAACCGCAAACATACCTCATGAAATAGTCAAGAAAGAAGCCCAGTCATATTGTCTATCTGTAGCAATCTTTTTTCGAAACACCTAGTTTAAAATGAAGATGTTACTGAAGGTGGTGCTGCTGCTATTATAGATGTTTTGGATGATGTAGGGGCATTCTATAAATTTTGTTATGAAAACTTTACATAGCTCCACTCAAAGTTAGATAGATGATCAGAAATGTAGTGGGTTGTGTTTTGGGTGGATCTAAGGAGAATCCGAGTAATAAAATAGACTTTTCGGGTGTAACAGCTGGGATCACACCAGAGCCATACAAACATTTCAAAATTTGCTACCTAATGATAGATAATTATATTCACTAAAATTGATATTTTCAGTGGATTTTGCTAATTTGCCCCTTCGTACGCCCAATATCATAATATCATATCTTAGATGTGGCCCGTGATAAGAAATTTCACATTATATGTAATTAAGATTTTGATGACAGTTTTGACTAAATGTCCCACTTTATAGTTGTAATTCTGCCTTAACTTAACATTTGGCAAATACATTCGTTTACATTGCATTTACAAAATGAGCATAAATTTAAATCCACTACGTCTCATCATGTAATTCCCAATGCAGGTAATTATGATTCACGTTAATTTGTTAAAGACAGTCAATTTTATGATGTCTAAGTAGTTTTTAAAGCCTGCTTATATTTTATTCAAACTTGAAGGATAGGAAAATGCTTCAGTTTTTAAACTGACTATTGAACTGCTGCATTCTACTGTTTTAATTAAATGTTCAGTTTCAACAGTCTTTCATAAAAACGTTTGAATGACAAAGTGCTTCTTGGATTTGCAATTCGTGTAAAAATGCTTTTCATTTTGAGATGGTCGGTGCTTCATGTCAGCTTAGATGAACATGAAGAGGCAGTTCACCCATTGACGGCTTAAAAGAATGTTCG